>CAUYQU010025439.1:0-26766 GCA_963574635.1 Cheracebus regulus | reverse complement strand
AGTGGCTCAGCCTAGCCTTAGAGTACACCAATCTAGGTGTGAATTCTGCACGGCACATGCAGGCTTTTCTTTTCTTTCTTTTTTTTTTTTTTTCAAATAAAGACAGGGTTTACCTGGTTTATACTGCCAGTAGCAAAAAAATAAATAAATAAATAAAAAAAGAAAAGGTTTAACCATGTTGGTCAGGCTGGTCTTGAACTCCCGACCTCAGGTGATCCACCCGCCTTGGCCTCCAAAGTGCTTGGATTACAGGCGTGAGCCACCATGCCCGGCCTTTTTTTTTTCATTTTAATGGAGTCTCGCTCTGTTGCCCAGGCGAGAAGCAGTGGCATGATCTTGACTCATTGTACCCTCTGCTTCCCAGGTTCAAGCAGTTAGTCCTGGCTCGGTCTCCGGAGTAGCTGGGATTACAGGCGAGTGCCACCACACCCTGCTAATTTTTTTTTTTTTTTGAGACAGAGTTTCGCTCTGTCTCCCAGGCCGGAGTACAGTGTCATGATCTTGACTCACCGCAACCTCTACCTCCCAGGTTCAAGTGATTTTCCTGCCTCAGCCTCCTGAGGAGCTGGGATTATAGGCACTCGCCACCACACCCAGCTAATTTTTTTGTATTTTTAGTAGAGACAGGGTTGCACTATGTTGACTAGGCTGGTGTCGAACTCCTTGACCTCAAGTGATACGCTCACCTGGGCCTCCCAGAGTGCTGGGGTCACAGATGTGAGCCACTGCTTCCAGCCTTAATTTTTATATTTTTAGTAGAGATGAGGTTTCATCATGTTGGCCAGGCAGCGCACGCAGTTATTAATCAATTGACTTCCCTGTTCTCAGCCTCAGTTTCCTCATCTGGAAAATGGGGTTAGTGGAAGTCCCACTGCTCAGGGCTGTTGTGAGGATGAGATGGCGGGGAGTGAGGTGCTCTGGGCGGGAAAGGTGCCTGGCTTTTGGCAGGCATGTGGCCCGGGAGTAGGGGCCCGCCTCAGTCTGCCCGAGCTGTCCTCTCACCTCACAGCGAGGAGTACAAGGCACACTTCTGGCCGAGGGACCTGCTGGCCTTCTCAGCCCGGCCCCTGCTCACTGCCCCTACCCACTATGCTGGGGACGCTGAGTGGCTCAGTGACACCGAGACATCCTCTCCATGGAATGACGACAGCGGCCGCCTCATCAGCTGGAGTGGCTCCCAAAAGGCCCTGCGCAGCCCCCACCTGGACCTGGATGGCAGCAGTGGGCACAGCCTCCAACCCCAGCCTCGAGATGAGCTCTAGGTGAGGCCAGGGTGGGAAGGGGCCCCAGCCCCATGGGCCTTGGCTTTCTGTCCCCTTTGACAGCATGACTATGTCTGGAGCTGTTCTCCCCTTCTCAGCCTTCTCTTTCCCTGCCTCTGTCTTTTTTTTTTTTTTTGAGACAGAGTCTTGCACTGTTGCCCAGGCTGGAGTGCAGTGGGGTGATCTTGGCCCATTGCAACCTCTGCCTCTTGGGCTCAAGTGATTCTCCTGCCTCAGCCTCCTGAGTAACTGGGATTACAGGCACCCACCACCAGGCCCAGCTGCTTTTTGTATTTTTTAAAATTTTTATTTACTTATTTATTTTGAGACAGAGTCTTGCTCTGTTGCCCAGGCTGGAGTGCAGTGGGGTGATCTCAGCTCACTGCAACCTCTGCCTTCCTTATTCCGGGTTCAAGCGATTCTCCTGTCTCAGCCTCCTGAGTAGCTGGTACTGCAGGCACCCACCACCACGCCCAGCCTGTTGTATTTTTAGTAGAGATGGGGTTTCACCACGTAGGCTGGTCTTGAACTCCTGACCTCAAACATCTGCCCGTCTCAGTCTCCCAAAGTTCTGGAATTATAGGCGTGAGGCACTGCGCCCGGCCTCTGCGTTGCCTCTAATTGTACCTTCGGCTGTCTCTGCATCCCTCCCTAGCTCTTTCTGTCTCTGCCTGCCTCTGCCTCTGTTTTTCCGTATTTGTCGGTGTCTGTCTCTCTGATTTCTGTCTGACTGTAATTCTCTTTCTCTTCCTGTTCCTCCTGTCCCACCAGGTCCAGGTGATGACTGCAAAGGAGTGCCCAGGAGAAGGCCACTGCTGCCCAGGGAGTGAAAGAGAAGGTTGTTGACAGGGACCACAGATCCAGTCAGACCTGCCGCCGTCTTGGGCATGGCCACTCTGCCCTCTGAACCAGTCTTATGTCGGGAGAAACCACACAGAGATGGATCCCATTCCCTAAAGGTCTTACAGCAAAGGGGCAGGACTCCCAGGCCCCTTGACCCTGCCTGGCCTGATTCAGGGCCTGGTGGCCCCCAGCCTTCTGTTTCAAGCTGGGCAGACCCCAGGAGCCCTTCCCTCCCTAAGGACTCAGCCAGTGGGCCCTTCTGCCACCTTCTACCTCCACCTCAGGCCCCTCCCCTAGCTTGATGTCTGGGTCTCCCCAGCACTCTCCTCCCTGGCCGGTGCAAAGTGCAGGGGGCTGGAGGAGGACCCTTGCAGACCTGTGGCCCAGCACATAGTAGGCCCTCAATAAAAGCCATTTACACTATATATATATATAGAGAGAGAGAGAGAGAGAGTATGTGTGTGTGTGTGTGTGTGTGTTTGAGACAGGGTCTCCCTCTGTTGCCCAGGCTGAAGTGCAGTGGCACACACACAGCTCACTGCGGCCTCAACCTCCTGCGCTTAAGCAATCCTCCAACTTTAGCCTCCTACGTAGCTGGACCACAGGCACACGCCACCACGCCTGGCTAAATTTTTTTTTTTTTGTATTTTTTGTAGGGACTGGGTTTCGCATGTTGCCCAAGCTGGTCTCAAACTCCTGGACTCAAATAATCTACTCACTTTGGCCCCCCAGAGTACTGGGATGAGAGGCATGAGCCACTGCATCCTGCCTCAATATATATATATATTTTTGAGACTGAGTTTCACTCTTGTTGCCCAGGCTGGAGTGCAATGGTATGATTTCGGCTCACCGTAACCTCCGCCTCCCAGGTTCAAGCAATTCTCCTGCCTCAGCCTCCCGAGTAGCTGGAATTACAGGAATGCAATACCACACCTGGCTAATTTTTTTTTTGTATTTTTAGTAGAGATGTGATTTCACCATGTTGTTCAGGCTGGTCTTCAACTCCCGACCTCAGGTGATCCACTCACCTCAGCTTCCCAAAGTGCTGGGATTATAAGATTGAGCCACCATGCCCAGCCGGTTTGTCTGTTTTTGAGACAGAGTCTCACTCCGCCATCCAGGCTGGGCGCAATCTCAGCTCACTGCAGCCTCCACCTCAGCTTCAAGCGATTCTCCTGCCTCAGCCTCCCTAGTAGCTGGGATTACAAGCATGTGCCAAATATATATATATATATATATATTTTGTTGTTGTTGAAACGGAGTCTCGCTCTGTCACCCAGGCTGGAGTCCAGTGGTGCGATCTTGGCTCACTGCAACCTCTGCTTCCCGGGTTCAAGCCATGCTCCTGTCTCAGCTACCTGAGTAGGTGGGATTATAGGCACATGCTACCATGCCTGGCTAATTTTTGGTATTTTTAGTAGAGATGGGGTTTTACCATGTTCCCTAGGCTGGTCTCAAACTCCTGAGCTCAGGTAATCCACCCACCTAAGCCTCCCAAATTGCTAGGATTACAGTTGTGAGCCACTGCTCCCAGTCTATTTTTACTTTATATTTTTAAACTGTGACTGAGCCTCTGCATCTCAGCTGTCCTGGGAGGAGGCTTCCTGATCTATGGTTGAGCAATTAGAGAGACGGCAGGGGACAGGCGAGGAGTCAGGACGATCCAGCATCACCTCTGTGCTGGGTGATCTTGAGTGGGTGCCATCCCCTCCCTGGGCCTTAGTCTACTCTGGTCACTGTGGCAGGTTGGGTATAGAGTGGCCTGCCCTGAGCTCGACCCCCAGTGGGTGCTCACCCAGTAGGGCTGATGTGGTCATCCCTGAACTCATTACCAGCCTCACCTTGCTGGTCAGGGTGGGCCCAGCCAGTCCAAGGGCTGCTGATTTCCCCAGCCCTTTGGATCATCTCTTGGGCAGCTGAAACCCTGGCTGAGGGGAAGAGGAACCCCCTGGGAGGGGCTGGGGGAGATCCCTGGTTTCCCTCTGGCACTAACCAGTGTGGCCACCAGAGGGCGCTAGGAGGCAGAACCTGGACCTTGTGGGCAGGATGCTCTCTGCTGGGTTGGGGCCAACACTAGGAAGGGAGCATGGGCCATTTTGAAGCTCCCCTTGGTGCTGCTGGGTGACCCACAGCAGCTCTACGTTCTTCTGCTCTTCTGATGGGAACTGCAAGCCAGAGGTCTCCCCTGCCCTCAGAGAGTCGGGCTTCTGGGCCCAGCCACTGTCTGCCATGCCTGCACTCAGGCAGCTGGAGGCGGGGAGGGGAGATGGCTCCTGGCCTTGGCCATGGCTGCCTTGGCCTCCACCTGCGTAGGACTGTGGCACCTATATATCCAGGCTCCCTGCTTCAGAGTCGCCCCCTTCCTGCTCCTCTTCCATGGCAGCCCCTGACTTGGTTTTATGAGCACCTGGTCCTAGCAGAGTCCGACAGGCACTCTCAGAGGTTGGGGTATCTCTTGGTTCTGTCCTGGGGGTGAGGTCCAGGACCTGGCATGGCAGAGAGAAGGATCTTGGAGTGGAGCTGTTGACTTGGTGCTATATTCCTTCTAAGATGAAAGCCATTCATTCTGGATGGCTATGACCTTGAGCAACTTACTTCTCTCCAGGCTCTTGGTGTCCCCTTTATTCATTAGTTAACATTTATTAACTACCTCCAGGATGAGGCTTTGGGGATTCGGCAGTGAATGAAACTGACAAAAACCCCTGACCTCATTAAGCTGACGTTCTTTTTTTCTTTTTTTGAGATGGAGTCTCGCTCTGTCACCCTCTGTCACTGTGCCTGACCTAAACTGACATTCTAAGGAGGAAGACAGAAAAAAACAAGATTAGAGGGTGTGAATTGCTGTAGAGAAAAATGAGAAGGAGGAGATATAAAGTAAGATCTGAGAAGTTAATATCTGAACAGAGACTTGCAGGAGGGAGCCAGGCGCAGTGGCTCACACCAATAATCCCAGCACTCTGGGAGGCCAAGGTGGGCGGATCACCTGAGGTCAGGAGTTCGAGACCAGCCTGGCCAACATGTGAAACCCCATCTCTACTGAAAATACAAAAAGTTGCCAGGTGAGGTAGCTCATGCCTGTAATCCCAGCACTTTGGGAGGCCGAGGTGAGTGGATCACCTGAGGTCAGGAGTTGGAGACCAGTCTGACCAATATGGAGAAACCCCATCTCTACTAAAAATACAAAATATCAGCCAGGTGTTGTGGTGCATGGCTGTAACCCTAGCTACTTAGGAGGCTGAGGCAGGAGAATCGCTTGAACTCAGGAGGTGGAGGTTGCAGTGAGCTGAGGTTGTGCCACTGCACTCCAGCCTGGGTAACAAGAGTGAAACTCTGTCGCCCATAAAATAAATAAGAGAGTGTGAATCGCTAAAGAGAAAAATTAGAAGGAGGAGATACAAAGTAAGATCTGAGAACTTAACACCTGAACAAAGACTTGCAAGAGGGGGCCAGGTGCAGTCGCTAAAGTCTGTAATCCCAGCACTTTGGGAGACCTAGGCAGATGGATCAGTGGAGGCCAGGAGTTTGAGACCAGCCTGGCCGACACAGGGAAACCCCGTCTCTACTAAAAATACCACAATTAGCTGGGCCTGGTGGTGGGCATCTATAATTCCAGCTACTCAGGAGACTGAGGCAGGAGAATCGCTTGAACCTAGGAGGCAGAGGTTGCAGTGAGCCGAGATCATACCACTGTACTTCAGCTTGGGCAACAGAGCGAGACTCCATCTCAAAAAAGAGTCACTTCTAGATGCTTTCAAAGAAAGAACCCCAGCCAGCCTCCCCACATTGGCCCAAATAGAGTCACGTGCCCATTTCTGAACCAAGTGTTGACAATCACTGACAAAGGGGTGGGATTATCAACAGGCCAACCAGACTCATCCTCAGAGCCAGGCTGGACTCAGCCTCCTCTGCGACAGTGTGCCATGGGCACTCAGTGTGATTTATTGGCAAGTGAGCCAATAAATGTTGATCATCATCCTCTTTGGGGCAGCTGGGCAGGGCCTATGGTGGCCTGTGTGGGGCAGGTTTCTATTTTTTATCCATGGTTCCTGTGGACAGTGAGCATGTTCTGATGAGCTGGCATGGCCAAGGTGGCGTTCCACACCCTGGACATCCACTTAAGCAATCAGCTGCAGAGGGCACCACTGCTTGTCCTGGACAGGGGACCCATGGACCTCCTGCTAGAGGAGTTCTGGTCCTGTGTGCCCAAGGTGCAGCTGGCCCAGGGAGGAGGAGGCTGGTGTGTATCGTGCTCGGGGGTGGCTCCCCAGCTCCATCTTCACAAATTTCAATGCCTCCCATCCGTTTGCAACTAACCTGCCCTCCTACCAGCATCTGTGACAGCTTTTTTTTTGTTTTGAGACGGAGTCTTGCTCAGTCACCCAGGCTGGAGTGCAACGGTGCATCTCGGCTCCCTGCAATCTCCACCTCCCGGGTTCAAGCAATTCTCCCACCTCAGCCTCCCGAATACATTACAGTCACCTGCCATCATGCCTAGCTAATTTTTGTATTTTTGAAGAGATGGGTTTCACCATGTTGGCCAGGCTGGTCTTGAACACCTGACCTCAGGTGATCTGCCCACCTTGGCTTCCCAAAGTGCCGGGATTACAGGTGTGAGCCACCACGTCCGGTTGTGACAGCTTTAATGATGCATGCATGTTCTGCGAGTAAGATTTAGCTTTATTCTGAAATACCTGGCATGGAAAAGTTGCCATTGGATTCAAAATGCATCTGCAAATCCATGGGAATTTCAACATTCCATTTGAGGATGAATAAAGGGAAGAGTTGTTCAAGTTTTTTTTTTTTTTTTTGAGATGGAGTCTTACTCTGTCACCGAGGCTGGAATGTAGTGGCACAATCTTGACTCATTGCAACCTCCGCTTCCCAGGTTCAAGAGATCCTCCCACCTCAGCCTGCCATGTAGCTGGGATTACAGGCATGTGCCACCATGCTGGCTAATTTTGTGTGTGTGTGTGTGTATTTTTAATAGAGATGGAGGTTTTACCATGTTCTTGAACTCTTGACCTCAAGTGATAGGCCCACCTTGGCCTCCAATAGTGCTGGGATTGTAGGCGTGAGGCACCGTGCCTGGTCATGCTTGAATAATTACAGTGGGTTTCTAACTGGTCTCCCTGTTTTTTCCATGGACTGCCTACAGTTTATTCTCAGCACAGTAGCCAATATGATCTTTTTTTTTTTTTGAGACAACGTCTCTGTTGCCAGGCTGGAGTGCAGTGGTGCAATCTTGGCTCACTGCAACCTCTGCCTCCCAGTTCAAGCAATTCTCCTGCCCGAGTAGCTGGGACTACAGTCACATGCCACCCAAGTCTTTAAATATAATTGCAACTGGGCATATGGCAGTGGCTAGGGGTCCCGAGTTGGTGGGGGACCTGAGCCTGGGAAGTCAGTGCTTCGTCCCTCCCTTCCCCACTCCCCTCCCCAGTTTCTCCCTCCCTCTCTCCCCAAGAATGTTACCTATGAGTCTTTGGAGGATTGTCCTGTGGATGAAGTTGAAGATGCATTTCAGGACCTGGGAAAAGAAGATGAAGAAACTGATCAATTTAATGATAATATATTTGGGTCAGGTGCAGCTGATGATAATTGGCAGGAAGCTCATGAGCACCTGGCTAAACTGGAAGAAAAGCAACCAGTGGCAATTAATGAACAAACAGGCAATGGAGAGAGAGATGAAATGGACTTCTCATGGGTGACCATCAGGATAATCTGGCAGAAAGGCTCAGTAAGACGGTGACTGAAAATGAACTAGAAGATCCAGCTATCATGTGGGCTGTGTAGACCAGACTCATTGTCTCACTCTGTTACCCAGGCTGCGGTATCTGGGATGGATCTAAAGCTCTCAAGGGAATTTGAAGATTGATGCTTGCTCAGGAAATGCCTACAGTGTCTGTATTAGAATATGCCTTGCCTTAGGGGACCCCAGGGTCCAGAAGATGATTGGGATCTTTGTGAACATGCATTACTGAGGCGGTCAACTTCACCCCACCTAAGCAGATGGCTGTACCCAGCCTTACCCATCACTTTCTGTGTCTAAAGCCTGTCCATGTTTGGCTCCCAGTGCCATTGCATTATTCTGCTCACTATGGTGACAGGATGTCTCCAAGCCAGCTCTGTTGTGTCCTGCTACGGCCTAGATGGATGTCTCCCAGCTAGTTGGCATGGCTCTCTGGATTTGTTGATAGTCCACTCGTTGCCAAGAATCCCAAGTTGCTACAAGGGCCAGTTGGGCAGATGCTTCCCCCAGCACCAGGCTTCTGTGCCTTCTTCTTCTTCTTTTTTTTTTTTTTTTTTTGAGACTGAGTCTCACTCTGTCCCCCAGGTTGGAGTGCAGTGGCACAGTCTCGGCTCAATGCAACCTCTGCCTCTCAGGTTCAAGTGATTCTCTTGCCTCAGCCTCCCAAGTAGCTGGGATTACAGGCACCTGCCACCATGCCTGGCTAATTTTGTATTTTTAATAGAGACAGGTTTCTCCATGTCGGTGAGGCTGGTCTTGAACTCCCGACCTCAGGTGATCTGCACTCCTCGGCCTCACAAAGTCCTGGGATTTTTTTTCCAACTTCCTGTTGATTTGCAAAAGTGCTGGATTACAGGCATGAGCCATCGTTCTGTGGCTTCTTTAGTGCTCCACCCTCTGCTACACCATCTCCACAGCAGCACCTTCCTGGTCCAGGACTTCACGTGCAAAACCTAAGATCTCAGGCCCCAATGTTTAGACCTGACACAACTCACCCTCATCCACAGCACTGTCAACACTTGCATCAGAGACAGCAACAGAATAGAAATCAGCATGGGAATCTCAATGTTGCAGGAGATAGAGGAAGTCAGTGGAACAGTCATCAAGATCATCTCCAAAAGGATCAATATGCCGGTCTCATGTTGCAGCGGGAAAAGGATTGGGTTTCTAAAATCCAGGTGATGCAACTGCAGAGCACTGATCCCTACCTGGAAGATTTTTATTACCAGAATTACTTGGAAAAACTGTCAGCCGCTAAAGAAATATAAGGTGATGGCCCTGAAAAGGAGCATACCCAGCTCATCACGCCTCAGGTGGCCAAACTGGGACACGCCGATAAGCCAGTGCAGTTTGCAGGCTCTTTGGGAAAGCTGACTGTTTCTAGTGTGAATAATCCGCAAAAAATGATTGAGGCTATTGTGACATCTCAGAGTGGGGGGATGATGAGACAAAAGAAAAACAAGTTCGAGACGAGAGGAGAAAAGCCCGTGTCATAATTGAGAAAATCTAGATTACTCCCCGATGTGGAGGACTATTAAAGCGTTATGGCCTAAAGTTAGAAGAGCGACCTGGCCTAATCGATGAGAAAAAGCACAAAATTTGTAGCATGTATGACAACGTAAGGGGGAATTTCCTGGACGAGAGAGGACTAGTGATGATCACTTTGTACAGATCACATGTATCTGAAAAGGGAAGAGAATGGTTGCCTGAATTCTTCCTTTCCTTTCCACAGAGCAAGTGGCTGACATTCTCATGACAACAGCCAGGAACCACCCTTTCCTTATCAAGAAGGATGTACAAGGGTCAAGTGTGGTGGTTCACGCCTGTAATCCCAGCACTTTGGGAGGCTGAGGAGGGCAGATCACTTGAAGTGATCAAGAGCAGCCTGGCCGACATGGTGAAAGCCCATCTCTACTAAAAATACAAAAATTAGCCGAGTGTGGTGGCGCATGCGTGTAATCCCAGCTACTTGGGAGGCTGAGGCAGGAGAATCGCTTGAACCCGGGAGGCAGAGGTTGCAGTGAGCCAAGATCATGCCACTGCACTCCAGCCTGGGCAACAGAGCCTCTGTCTCAAAAAAAAAAAAAGAAGAATGAACAAGATGAGGTGCTTACTGAGTCCCTTCTATCATCTTCCTTCAGTGACTATCACCAGCCTTTTGCAACAGCTAATGAACCTACCCCAAAGTGCAACCAGCAGCCTCCAACCTTCACCTCACTGCTGTGCTCCAGAACAGGTTTGGCCTGTCACTGCTCCTTGTCCTCCTGAGTCCTGGGGAAGACCTACAGAGTTCAGACCCCACTACAGAATCAATGCAAAAATCATCAGTGGACAGAAGTGATGTTCATGGCAACCTGAGAACTTCTAGGGATTCTCCAAGCAGCCCTGGCCAAGCCAATCTCTATACCTACAAACCTAGTGTCCCTCTTTTCTCGCTCTGTTGACTGGGAGACACTGAACTTGCTGGAGACAAAACTGCAGCTAGTTCAGGGGATACGAGAAAAGATCTCCAGATGTGCCCTGTACCTCCTTTTCGCTGCCCCCTGCACTGCTGCCATCACCAATGGAGTGTTTTTGTTTTGTTTTGTTTTTTTAATAACTTCCCAATGGAGTGTTTTTAATGAGGGAGGGAAGAGAGCTTATTCCCCAAAGCCAAGTCTTGTGGGATCGATTTCTGTTTATAGGGGCTGTTTCTAAATGTCAGATGTTTCCCCACTGCTCTATGAAATTTGGCTGGGTGGGTCAGGTGCGGTGGCTCATGCCTATAATCCCAGCACTTTGGGAGGCTGAGGCAAGCAGATCACGAGGTCAGGAGATCAAGACCGTCCTGACAAACACGATGAAATCTTGTCTCTACTAAAAATACAACAATTAGCCAGGCGTGGTGGCGGGAGCCTGCAGTCCCAGCTACTCAAGAGGCTGACACAGAAGAATCACTTAAACGTGGGAGGTGGAGGTTGCAGTGAGCTGAGATTGTGCCACTGCACTCCAGCCTGGGCAACAGAGCGAGACTCCACCTCAAAAATAAATAAATAAATAAATAAATAATAAATAAAAGCTGAGTGTGGTGGTGTGCACCTGCAGTCCTAACTACTTGGGAGGTTGAGGCGGGAGAATAATTTGAACCCAGGAGTTCGAGGTTGCAGTGCGCTATGATCACATCACTGCACTCCAGCCTAGGTGACAGAACAAGACACTATAGCTAAGTAACTACATTTGAAATGTGAGCTTGGTTCTATGAAAATAACTTTTTATGTCAGATTACATATTTGAAACAGCTACACACAATTCCTGATAACTTTTTAGCAGGGGAAATAGGCTTTGTAATAGCAGTATCTTCAGAAATTCTTGATGGCTACTAATAGTGAGAACCTTTATTCACAGCTGCAGGTGATATAAAATTTGAACCCTTTTTTTTTTTTTTTTTGAGACAGTATCATTCTATTGCCCAGACAGGAGTGCAGTGGCTTGATCACAGCTCACTGTAGTCTCCACCTCCCCAGGCTCAGGTGATCTTCCCACCTCAGCCTCCCAAGTAGCTGGGACCACAGACACACATCACCAAGCTTGGCCATTTTTTTTGTATTTTTTATAGAGATGAAGTCTTGCTATGCTGCCCAGACTGGTCTTGAACTCCTAGGCTCAAGTGATCTGCCCTTGATATCTTTTCTTTCTTTCTTTTTTGAGACAGAGTCTCGCTCTGTCACCCAGGCTGGAGTGCAGTGGTGTGATCTCAGTTTGCTGCAACCTCCACCTCCTGGATTCAAGGGATTCTCCTGCCTCAGCCTACCAAGTAGCTGGGACTACAGGCACGTGCCACCACACCCAGCTAATTTGTGTATTTTTAGTAGAGACGGGGTTTCACCCTGTTAGCCAGGATGATCTCGATCTCCTTACCTGGTGATCTGTCTGCCTTGGCCTCACAAAGTGCTGTGATTATAGGCATGAGCCATGGAGCCCGGCCAATTCCTTTTTTTCCCCCGCTACAGAGTCTCTGTCTGTGGCCCAGGCTACAGTGCAGTGGCTCAATCATAGCTCACTATAACCTCAAACTCCTGAGCTCAAGCAATCCTTCCCCCTCAGCCTCCCAAGTAGCTGGGACTATACAAGTGTGCCCCTGTGCTCAGCTATTTCAATTTATTTACTTATTTATTGAATGCCAGGCAAGGTGACTCATTTCTGTAATCCCAGCACTTTGGGAAGCCGAGGCGGGTGGATCACTTGAGGTCAGGCGCTCGAGACCAGCCTGGCCAACATGGCGCAACACCGCCTCTACTAAAAATACAAAAATTCGATGGGCGTGGACTACCACGCATGTCTATAGTTCCAGCTATTTGAGAGGCTGAGGCAGGAGAATTGCTTGAACCTGGGAGGCAGAGGTTGCAGTAAACTGAGATGACACCACTGCACTCCAGCCTGGGTGACTGAGACTCCATCACAAAAATTAAAGAATAGCTGGGCATGGTGGCTCACACCTGTAATCCCAGCACTTTGGGAGGCTAAGGTGGATGGATCACCTGAGGTCAGGAGTTTGAGACCAGCCTGGTCAACATGGTGAAACTCTGTCTCTACTAAAAATACAAAAAATTAGCTGGGCATGGTGGTGGGTGCCTGTAATCCCAGATACTCAGGAGGTTGAGGCAGGAGAATTGCTTGAGCCCAGGAGGCAGAGGTTGCAGTGAGCCAAAACTGCACCATTGCACTCTAGCCTGGGCAACAAGAGTGAAACTGCATCTATTAAAAAAATTTTTTAAATACATAAATATATATGTACACACACACACACACACACACACACACACACACACATTTTATTTTTGGAGAGATGGAGTCTCAATATATTGCCCAGACTGGTCTTTAACTCCTGGCCTCAAGCAGTCCTCCTGCCTTGGCCTCCCGAAGTGCTGGGATTACAAGTGTGAAGCACTGAGCTAGTCAGGAATTCTACTTGACGGCTTCATTTTTCTCTGTGGGAAAGGAGAATTGGAGTATGGGATGGTGAAGAGGCAAAGGTTTGGAAAAGCCACCATCAGGAGGAGTCTAGGGACTAACAGAAGTTCCTGGTTAGTGTGCAGGGCTCAGCTGAGGGTGGAGGCAGTGATTTGCAGATTTGATCTTTTCAGAGTCTTAAATGGTTGAGTTATAATGAGGATTAAGAAATCTCTCAATTATTTGACAGAGAGACAATAAATGGACCAAGGGATCAGGGAGCTCCCTGACATTACAGAAAATGGTATGCAGTATACTGTGAAAGCCAAGCAGAAAAGCAGGTTTTGTTTGGGAGGGGAGTTTGACTTTAGGATTTCAGTTGAAACACTTGTGTGACCCCGGAGGTGTGTGGCTGAGGTGCTGCGGAGTCACTGGAGAAAGGTCAAGGGACTGTGGCCCAGTTGGCCCCGAGATTGTCAAAGTCTCCGAGATTCCAGGGCGGCATTATGAGCCACGTGACGGACCTCCCAAGATTGGCTGACAGCGAAGCATAATTGAGAAGATGGCGGCCCAGCGAGGACCTCATCAGAATAGGTCTGTACACAGAGCGGCACAGAGAGTGCAGGAGGGTAGTGAAGAGCAAGGGGAATGCCGATCCTTCCTCCTTTTGGGGCCAAGACAGAGGCGATGTGGGGAGGGGAGAGAGGCCGGGGAATTGGCAGAAACTGACTCCATCTCTGCACTAACAGTGGCCTAGGGGCAGGGCTGGATTTCTGGAGGCAGTGTGCAGTTTGCAGTAACTTGTTCCGTGGGTCTGCTGTGAGCCTAGTTTCTCGGTGAGTACCGAGGGGAGCGCGTCGGAGCCCTACGCTTTGAGCCAGGGGAATCCGGGAGGACCCGAGGCAGGGGAAACACTGCCGAGCCGGGAAGCCCTTGAATGGGGGGCGAGACCCGGCAAGGCAGGCTGGACGCGTCGCACGTCTCCGTGGTGACGGGACGCGTGGCCCGGAAGTGGGCGGTGCTACTGGCGGGGCGGGGCATCTCTGTGACGCCAGGGGCTGGGCCTCGATGGCGAAACCCAAGCGGCTCCGGGGGGCTTTGAACTGGCCAATGGGCGAGGTGCCGACCGGGTGTCGGAAAAGGAGGCGGAAGCGGGGAGGAGCCGCCGCCAGAGCCGGACTACATCCGCCGCAGCGTCTCCATGGCACGGCCTTGGCCTCCAACTTCAACGACTTCATAAGGCGGCGTTTCTGGGCTCAGCCGTGTCGCTCCTGGTGAGAGGCCGCCGGCTGGCGGGATCCAGGGCGCTCCCGGGCGAGACCGTCCCCTTCGCACCCCCGGCGCCGTCGGCCCCGTGGGGCCGTCGGGTCCTGAGCCCCCAGCCGCGTCGCGCCCGTCCCCCTCCTGTCAGAACCTGGCCCCCTCCGCCCCGCCCACCGGCGCGGGGCCTCTCCTCCCCGCGCTAACGGGCGGCCGGCCGCCTCCTTCCTCTCCTGGCCACCGCGGGGCTCTGCCCCTCCTCTGCCGCCCGCGGCCAGGGCTTCGCCTTTCTATGGGCAGAAACCGGTCCCTTCCTGCCCGCTGGTGGGTGGCCGTCCCTTCTCTCCGCCGACGGAGGCTGTCCCTCGCTCTGCTGCCTGCCGGCGGCATCTTTGCATCCTCCTCGTCTTCCCCGCGGGCCTCCGGACGGCAGTCACTTGCCCGCCCACCATAGGCAGCGCTGTCCTCCGGGCACCGTCTCCGGGTCTCCGGGGCCCTCGCCCGGCGGGTTCCGCTCGCCTCCCCCGTCCCAAAGCCCGACGTCTAACCCGCTCGGAACTCGGTGGTTCGGTTTTCCCTCGCGGCGGGGCGCCCGGGGCCCGGTGCACCTCCGCGCCTCGCTCCTTCAAACACTATTGGTCCTCTCGGACACCTGTTCTTCCGGGAACGCCCCTTCTTCTAGGAAACTGTTGCCCGACCCCGCCCAGAATCTCCGCGGCTCCCTGCTGGCTCGCTGCGCGGGTCCGGCCCCTGGGGCCCACTTGGGGCCAACCGGTTCTCACCTTCCTTCTCCACGCGCCCGCCGGCGCCCTAGGTTTCTCCCGGTAGCCACCGGCCGCCCTCCGCGTGGGGCCCTGGCGCGGTGGTCCTTTCCCTCGTCGTTTCGCCCGTTCCCTCCCCTCCCTCTCCGCTGCTTCCAGGTCGCTCAGCCTCTCATGTCTCCCCCGACTTTGGCAGGACAGTTGCTGTGTGACTTGGACAGTAGAGGAGCGCCTCCCAAGTTTTCATCCAACTGCCACCCCCAAAGCTTCCACCCTCCTCCCCTCAGAGAGGACGTTTGATGCCGGGCCCCTTGAGAGGCTCATTGACAAGCCTGCCCCCTGGGTCCCCCTGAGCAGAGCCTGCTGACCCAGTTGCCCACCTTTGCGGCTTTGATGCCTAGCCATGTCTGCCTCGTCCTCAGGCGGCTCCCCAAGGTACTGCCGGTGTGGGAGGCGCCTGCGCCGGAGGGCAGGGAAAGGTGGCCAGGGTTTCCCAGCGCAGGCTCTCCTGAGGCTTTCAGCTTCCTCATTCTGTTTGTTGAAAGTCTGGACCAAAACATTTAAAAATCATTTTTAAAGGGAAGGGGGAACGAAATGTGTACAGAATCCCAGTTCTGCCTCCCTCGCTCCTTCCCTCCCCAGATGTCACAGCTTCCTGGCAGCAAACAGGGTCACTCTTACTGTCATAATAGAGTATTAGGTGCAGAGTTTTTTTTATTTTTTATTTTTTTTTATGACGAAGCCTTCCTATGTCGCCCAGACTGGAGTGCAGTGGCGCGATCTTGGCTCATTGCAACCTCCGCCTTCCAGATTCAAGCAGTTCTCCTGCCTTAGCCTCCGAGTAGGTGGGATTACAGACACGCACCACCAGGCTGGACTAATTTTTTTATTTTTAGTAGAGATGGGGTTTCACCATGTTGGCCAGGCTGGTCTTGAACTCCTGACCTCTTGATCCACTTGCGTTGGCCTCCCAAAGTGCTGGGATTACAGGCGTGAGCCACCGCTCCCAGCTGGTTCAGAGCCTTTTTGAAGGGAGTCCAGATGTAAATAAATAACATGTAAGGAGGTGGATGTGGCAGTTAGCAAGATAATGGAATCCAGGTGGTTTGACAGGAAACCCACTGATAGATTGCCCAAAACTATTGGCTTTATGTGAACAATGTTCTAAATAGGGGGAAAAACCTGTCTTCTCAGTTTTGGTATTCCTTGGCTAAAGGATCAATAGAGCTCAATAAATAAATAAATATATATATCTGCTTTTAAAAATCAAGATGTTATATACATACAGCAAAATGCATACCAAAGTGCTCAAGTATTTTTTCCATGCATTTTGATGTTGCATTATTTTCCCCAAGTATTTGTAGAGAGGACAAGATGATAATTTGGGACTGCCCCATCCCTGCTCCACCCTCCCCGCCACCCCCAGGTCACTCAGCCTGTGATCTCCCCCTAACTTTGGGGGCCGGTGCGGTGGCTCATGCCTGTGTAATTCCAGCAATTTTAGAGCCTGACTAACATGGTAAAACCCCGTCTCTACTGGAAATACAAAGCAATCCCAGCCTGACCAACATAGTGAAACCCCGTCTTTACTAGAAATAAAAAAAATTTAGCTGGGCATAACGGCACGTGCCTTTTCCCAGTTACTCAGGAGGCTGAGGCAGAAGAATTGCTTGAACCCAGGAGGTGGAGGTTGCAGTGAGCCAAGATTGGGCCACTGTACTTTAGCCTGCACTCCATCTTGGGAAAAAGAAAATTGCAATGAGATGAATCAGGTGGTTATTCCAAGTCCCTTCCCATCCTGGAGTTCTTGGATATACTGCTGACAGATTTTGGACCAAATTAAACTTCTGTGTTCTTTTTTTTTTTTCTGTCTTTGTAGATCTGGTGATGGGGCTGTACAGTATATGTGTAAGCAAGGTGAATTACACATGGCATTAAAAAAACCATGCTGCTTAAGAGCTTAAAGGATAGCAAGTGGAATATTTTGGGAAATACTTTTTTATTCCCTTAGGGGATTATTTGAACCTTAATTTGATGAGTGTGCATCACAGTGACTTCTCGTGCCTGAGCCTAATGCTCTTTGAAAATTTTCCTTTTTCTTTCTTGTTTTTGTTTTGAACCAGGGTCTCCCTCTGCCACCTAGGGTGGAGTGCAGTGGCGCAGTCACAGCTCGCTGCAGCCTCCACCTCCCAGGCTTAAGTGATTCTCCCACCTCAGCCTCCCTAGTACCTGGGACTACAGACACACACCACCACACCCAGCTAATTTTTGTATCTTTTGTAGAGATGGGGTCTTGCCATGTTGCTCAGGCTGGTCTCAAACTCCTGGGCTCATGCAGTTTGCCCGTCTTGGCCTCCAAAAGTGTTGGGATTACAGGCGTGAGCCATGGCCACCGATGCTCTATTTATGTCATTCACTCACTGAGCCTTTCTCCAGGGCCATCTCTTCTCCAGGCACTGTCCTGGGTGCTTCTACCTTTGGCCAAACTAACACCTTGGCTGCTGCTCATGTGCTGCCTGCTTTTTGTCCTCTGACAAGATGTCAGGTTGGCTTTTCAGCATGGGTCACAATACGTGTGATGTGACGATATGTTAAAAGTTCAGCCTGCGGCCGGGCATGGTGGCTCAAGCCTGTAATCCCAGCACTTTGGGAGGCTGAGGTGGGGGGATCCTGGCGTCAGGAGATCGAGACCATCTTGGTCAACATGGTGATCCCTGTCCCTACTAAAAATACAAAAATTAGCTGGGCATGGTGATGTGTGCCTGTACTTCCAGCTACTCTGGAGGCTGAGGCAGGAGAATCGCTTGAACCCAGGAGGTAGAGATTGCAGTGAGCCGAGAGTGTATACCAGTGCTCTGCGACCTGGTGACAGAATGAGACTCTCTGTTTCCAAAAAAAAAAAATGTCCAGCCTGCAAATGCCCGTGACCCTATTTCCTTCCCATTGCTGGGCACACCATGCACATCTGGTGCTCATCTCAGGGGAGACAAGGAATTCCAGGCCGATTCTCCTAGCCATGAACTTGTTTGCTACCATAGGCAGTGTGTAATTTTGTGAGATCAAAATACAAGAGAGCCCTAGTTCTCTGCTTACAGTCTGGTTCTTGTGCCTGCATGCAGGTTTCCATCGTGCGGGAAGAACGGAGTAACAAGTGTCACACAGAAAAAGGTCTTGAGAAGACCTTGTGGTGCACCAAGTGTAACCGTGACGGTAGGTGATGCGCTCACATAGCAGCCCTTTTTGGTCACCCTGCTAAAAATGCCTCTGCACACCATTTGTAGGAGGTGCCTTACCCTGCCGGGCACCATCACGGCCCAGGTGCTCTGCTAGGTGCTGTGATACCTACCCTGCTGATTTTTAATTCTGATTATTTTTGCCTGTGGTAAGCCTGCCAGGTGTGAGGATATTGTCTTAGACTTATCCCTCTAGTCAAATCCTAAAATCTTGACATTTTTTCAATAAAGAAAGGAAAAGAAAAATAAGAGAAAAAAAAGTTTAAAGAATGGGGGGAAGGGCCGGGCATGGTGGCTCATGCCTGTACTCCTGGCACTTTGGGAGGCTGAGGCAGGTGGATCACCAAGTCAGGAGATCGAGACCAACCTGGCCAACATGGTGAAACCCCGTCTCTACTAAAAATACAAAAATTAGGTGGGCATGGTGGCAGGTGCCTGTAATCTCAGCTACTCGGGAGGCTGAGGCGGGAGAATCACTCGAACCAGGGAGCTGGAGGTTACAGTGAGTTGATCGCGCCACTGCACTCCAGCCTGGTGACAGAGCAAGACTCCGTCTCAAAAAGAAAACAAAGGAAAATAAAAAGAAGAGAAAATTTAAAGAATGGGGGAAACGATAAGAGCTGGTGGTGGTTGAGGGGTTTGTAGCTGCGGTTCTGCCCTGCTCATGTTTTCTTTAGGATCTAGACAATCTTCTCATCCTTGGCATTTCCTCCAGCTTTCTGTTTTCATGGTCTTTGATCTGCCTGCTGTCTGATTTATTCTGCACCCTGAGCATTTTGTGTGTTTCCCATGGCAATCTGCATGCCCAGTTGAGATCACTGTGTAGAAGGATCCACCTGCTTTCCGCTGTGTTTCACTAAATTCAAGGAAGAGCTGTGCATTCCAGCAGGTTTATAGGAGATCCAGCCCTGAGGACCCCGGGGCCTGTGTCTGGGCTCTATTCTAGAACTGGTGGGTCTTTCAGACCCTCTCTTGAGTAGACCAGAATCTCCCTGGTCTTCTGCTGGGATCTCTGCAGGAGCCTGCTGAATGACGCTCCCACCTTGCTCCCTGCCTGCATGCCTGTAGTTGGTAGCCGTCCTGCTCGCTTGGTGGCTAGGCTTTTTGGTGGCCCCCAGAGGCTGTGAGCTCTGTTTTTATGCCCAGTTTACTCATCCACAGATCAACCATTTTTGTGTTGTCCTCCCCCACCTGCCAGAAGCCAACCATGAAGGACCGCTCTTCAACTCCCCCCTTACATGTTCACGTGGATGAGAACACCCCTGTCCATGTCCACATAAAAAAACTCCCGAAACCATCAGCGACCAGCAGCCAGGTAGGAGCATGCCAGTGGGGCAAGGTAGCAGCTGTCGATCTCGGTGATCCTGCTAAGCCCAGTCTCCTTGCACTCTGATTCCAAAGGTTTGGGAGACAAACACACTTTTTTGGAGGCTGGTTTCCTGGTTAGAAGGTAGGCAGGCCTGTCATCAAAGAGCAGCCGCAGTGGCATTAGTCAGAAGAGGCATCCTGCCAGTCGGAGATGGATGCCACCAGAGTGGCACCATGGCCAGCTGGGTGTGGAAGTGACCCTGGGTTTGTTCCTTTCCACAGAAATCTCACAAGCGAGGAATGAAAGGGGACACTGTGAATGTGCGGCGGAGTGTCCGGGTGAAAACCAAGGTACCTTGGATGCCCCCTGGAAAATCATCTGCCCGGCATGTGGGATGCAAGTGGGAGGTAATGTAAAGTGTGGGATGCAAGGGGAGGCTCACCCTTGCCCAGGCTTTTCTTCTCAGACTGCTCAGATCTTAGCAGGCCTCAATCTCGGTCAGCTGTAGCTACTGGAATGTCCTAACAGACCCCGTTTACTGAGGGCCTTGCTAAACCTGAAACGATGTGAATTTTCCTGAGTTCTTATGACACTGCTATGTGAGAGGTCCTGTTGTCCCAATGCGGAGATGAGGAATCAGGGCTCAGAGAGAAGTGATTTTCCTGCAGTCACAGAGAAGGTAGCAGAGCTGGAGTTAAGACATATTCTAGAGGCTGTACTCTTAGCCTCTCTGCTTTGCTTGTGAGGAGCCATATCACATGTATTTTCTTTTCTTTCTTTTCTCTTTTTTTTTTTTTTTTGAAACAGAGCCTTGCTCTGTCTCCCAGGCTGGAGTGCAGTGGCGTGATCTCAGCTCACTGCAACCTCCACCTCCCAGGTTCAAGCAATTCTCCTGCCTCAGCCTCCTGGGTAGTTGGGATTATAGGCACGTGCCACCACACCCAGCTAATTTTTGTATTTTTATTAGAGATGGGGTTTCACCAGGTTGGCCAGGCTGGTCTTGAACTCCTGACCTCAGGTGATCCGCCCGCCTCAGCCTCCCAAAATGCTGGGATTATAGGCATGAGCCTCCGCGCCCAGCCTACTTTTCTTATAGTTTATTACATTAGAAATCTTTCATACCAGCAGTGAAAAGAAAAAAAATTAGAAATCAGAAACAAAAATAATTCCCTGAAGTTTATAGTCATATCTCATGGTTTTGACTCCCTGACTTACCAGTTTTTCCCTTAGAGATAAAGGGAGTATGAGGCCTTCTTGGGATTAAATGGAAACTGCTCTGACCAGTACAAGAAGTTACAAGGATTGAAACTAAAAAGCTGCCATGGCCAGGCACAGTGGCTCACGCTTGTAATCCTAGCACTTTGGGAGGCTGAGGCGGGTGGATTGCCTGAGCTCAGGAGTTTGAGACAAGCCTAAGCAACAACGCTGAAACTCCATCTCTACTAAAATACAAAAAATTATCTGGGCAAGCTTTGCACAGTGGCAGTATTGTAGCCAATGAGGTTTATCCGAGGTGCGATTATTGCTCATTGAAAACTTTTCCCAGTACCCTGCCATGACGACTTGAAATATAGTTGGCATTAGCAATTTTTGACAGTCTCTACAGAAACTGAATTTAAAAAAAAAATTATCTGGGCATAGTGGTGTGTGCTTGTAGTCCTAGCTACTCAGGAGGCTGAGACAGGAGAATCACTTGAACCTGGAAGGCGGAGGTTGCAGTGAGCCGAGATTGTGCCACTGCACTCCAGCCTGGGTGACAGAGTGAAACCACATCTCCAAAAAAAAAAAAAAATACTGCCTTACATTTTTTACTATATATGCTTCACTAATAATCAGTGAAACATAAATTAAAAGCCACAATATGTATTTTTAAAACAAAAACAATGAGCTATCATTTTTCTTGAATGAAAAAATGTTTAAAAAATTACAACTATCTGATACCAATAAGCATAAGGGGTATCAGTGAACCTTTAAAAACATTTTTTTTTTTTAAATAGAGACAGGGTTTCACCATATTGGCCAGGCTAGGCTGGTCTCGAACTCCTGACCTTGCGCTCTGCCTGCCTCGGCCTCCCAAAGTGCTGGGATTATAGGCGTGAGCCACTGTGCCCAGCCTAAAAACATTTTTTTATAGTTCTGTGAACCTGATTCAACTGTTCTGGAGTCAGTTTGGCAGCATTTGTCTAAACATTGATTCTGTCGTTTTTCATCTAGGAATTTGTCCTAAAAACATAACAGAAGAGTACAGGGATTTTTTGTAGATTTTTTGCTATAGCATTGTTTGTAATAGAAAAATTGAAAGCAACCTAAATGTCATCAGAAAAATATTGATTAAATTATGATACATCCGGCTGGGCATGGTGGGCTCACACCTGTAATCCTAGCACTTTTCAAGATCAGCCTGGGCAACATATATCTTTACAAAAAATGAAAAATTAGTTGGGTTTGGTGGCATGTGCTTGTAGTTCCAGCTACTCAGAAGGCTGAGGTGGGAGGATCGCTTGAGCTGGGGAGGTTAAGGCTGCAGTGAGCCATGATTATGCCACAGCCTAGGTGACATAGTGAGACCCTGTCTCAAACAAAACAAAATAGAAATATCATGATACATCCATACAATGGAATACCATGCAGTCATGCAAAGATTGAGGTAGAGGCTGGTTGTGGTGGCTCATACCTGTGATCCTAACACTTTGGGAGGCCGAGGCAGGAGTATCACTTGAGCCCAGGAATACAAGACCAGCCTGGGCAACATGATGAGACCTTACTGCTACAAAAAATAAAAAATTAGCTGGGTGTGGTGGCACATACTTGGAGTCCTAGTTACTTAGCAGGGGAAGGTTGAGACTTCAGTAAGCTGTGATTGTACCACTGTACTGCAGCCTGGGTGACAGAACAAGACCCTGTCTCAAAAACAAGAAGATTGAGACAGATATTTATGCATGGAGATGCACAACATACAGCATTTGACCAGTCCTATTTGTGCAGAAAAGGGGTGTCTGTGTACACATATAAACGCATGTATGTATAGAACGTTTTCTGGGAGAATATGCAAGTAGTGGTAAGCAGTGATCACCTCTGAAGTATGGCCAGTTTTAACGATTTATTTTTATTTATTTATTTTTTGAGATGGAATCTCATTCTGTCACCCAGGCTGGAGTGCAGTGGTGTGGTCTTGGCTCACTGCAACCTCCACCTCCTGTGTACAAGCAATTCTTCTGCCTCAGCTTCCTGAGTAGCTGGGACTACAGGTATGTGCTACCACACTTGGCTAGTTTTTGTATTTTTAGTGGAGACGGGGTTTTACCATGTTTGCCAGGCTGACCTTGAACTCTTGACTTCAAGTGATATGCTCACCTTGGCCTCCCAAAGTGCTGGGATTATAGACATGAGCCACCATGCCTGGCCTCCTTGGTAGTTTTCAAAGTACACATCACAGAGAGGCTGCTATGAAAATTTTTCCTGTTGACATTGGTTGCTAGGGGTAATAATCCCCTCTGGAAAGCATAATGCCACTTCCAATCTCACAGTCAAATCCTAGAGGTGGAAGGTCCCAGAGAGGTGACCTGCCCAAGTTCTCTGAGCACCTGAAACAGTAGCTGTCTTTGCTTTCATTCTTAGGCCTACCCTTTCCACTTTCCAGTGGCTTCCTGTGACCCTGAGAGGCCCTAACTCAACCTTGTCCATTATGGACAGAAGGAGAACAGCTCCTGGAGGTAGAAGTTTGGGGAGGATATGGAAATGAAGACCAAAAGCTGCTGAATGCATGTGGGCTTCTAGGTTGATATCTTATAACTCCTGGAATATAAGATTATTTTTGGGAGAAAGAAGGTCTAGGTTTTTTCTTGCCTCTGTTATTAAAAGTGATCTATTTTTATTTAGGGAAATTTGAAAATACAGAAAAATAATCAACTACTCAATTCTGGCTGCTATTAAGTCTTAAAAACTTCTTGTTGAAAAGTACAGGGTCAGGAGCAATGTCTCACTCCTATAATCCCAGAACTTTGGGAGGCTGAGGTGGGCAGATCACCTGAGGTCAGGAGTTCAAGACCAGCCTAGCCAAATGGCAAAACCTTGTCTCTAGTAAAAATACAAATATTAGCCTGGCATGGTGGCTGCGCCACTAATCCCAGCTACGTGGGAGACTGAGGCCAGAGAATCACTTGAACCCATAAGGCGGAGATTGCAGGGAGCCAAGATCATGTCCCTGCACTGCAGCCAGGGCAACAAATCGAGACTCCATCTCAAAAAAAAAAAAAAAAAAAAAAAAAACAAAAGAAAATGAAAAGAGGATAGGCCAGGCATGATGCCTCATGCTTGTAATCTCAGAATTTTGGTAGGCCAAGGCGGGCGGATCACCTGAGCTCAAGAGCTGGAGACCAGTTTGGACAATGTGATGAAACCCTACCTCTACCAGAAATACAAAAAATTAGCCCTCCTTGGTGGTGTGTGCCTGCCGTGCCAGCTGCTTGGGAGCTGATGTGGAAGGACTGCTTTAGCCTGCGGGGTGGAGGTTGCAGTGAACCAAAATTGTGCCACTGCACTCCAGCCTGGTTGACAGAGGGAGACCCTGTTTCAAAAAAAAAAAAAAAAGGAAAAGTGCAGGGATATACACACATCAGAAGTGTATTGCTCCATGATTGCCCCATTACCCAGCATCCTGGAAGCTGCTCCTGGCTTTTTTCTATGTCACTGCCTCCCTATCACAGGGAGTAACTAGTCACACTTTCTCATATGTGTGTGTGTGTATATATTTTGTAATTTTAAAATATATATAGTCATGTATCAGTTAACAATGGGGATATATTCTGAGAAATGTGTTGTTAGGCAGTTTCATCATTCTGCAAACATCATAGAGTATACTTATACAAACCTAAATTGGTAGAGCCTGCTACACTACACACCTGGGCTATATGGTATAGCCTATTGTTCGTAGGCTACAAACCTCTACATGGGCTGGGCGTGGTAGCTCATGCCTGTAATCCAAGCACTTTGGAGGCCAAGGTGGGCGAATCGCCTGAGGTCAGGAGTTCAAGACCAGCCTGACCAAAATGGTGAAACCCCATCTTTATAAAAAAAAAATTAAAAAGACAAACCTCTACATGATTCAGCATGATACCACACTGAATACTGCAGGCAATTATAACACAATGATAAGTATTTGCATATTGAACCATAGCTCAATATAGACAAGATATGGTAAAAATACGGTGTTTTGGGACCATTGTCATATATGCAGTTCATTGTTGGCTGAAATGTTAAGTGGCACATGACTATACATTTTCCTATTTTTGTCCTTTTAAGTATTAAAAGTAGCTTCTTTTCTTTTTGTTTTGTTTTGTTTTTGAGACAGAGTCTCGCTCTGTCGCCAGGTGCCAGGCTGGAGTGCAGTGGCACGAACTCAACTCACTGCAACCTCCGCCTCCTGGGTTCAAGCAATTATCCTGCCTCAGCCTCCTGGGTAGCTAGGACTACAGGCGCACGCCACCACACCCAGCTTATTTTTTTTGTATTTTTAGTAGAGATGGGGTTTCACCATGTTGGCCAGGATGGTCTCGATCTCTTGACCTCATGATCCGCCCGCCTCAGCCTCCCAAAGTGCTGGGATTACAGGCTTGAGCCACCACACCCAGCCAAAAGTAGCTTCTTTTCTTATAAAAGCAATATATATAGCTGGGTGTGGTGGCACACACCTGAAATCCTAACACTTTGGCAGGCCAAGGTGGATAGATACCTGAGGTCAGGAGTTTGAGACCAGCCTGGCCAACATGGTGAAACCCAACCTCTATTAGAAATACAAAAATTATCCAGGTGTGGTAGCGGGCACCTGTAATCCCAGCTACATGGGAGGCTGAGGCTGGAGAATAGCTTGAACCCTGGAGGAGGAGGTTGCAGTGAGCCAAGACTGCACCATTGTACTCCAGCCTGGGTCACAAGAGCAAAACTCTTGTCTCAAAAAAAAAAAAAAAGTAATAGATGGCCAGGTGCGGTGGTTCAACCCTGTAATCCCAGCACTTTGAGAGGCTAAGGCAGATGGATCACTTGAGGTCAGGCAACAGCCTGGCCAACATGGTAAAATCCCATCTCTACTAAAAATAAAACAGCTAGGCATGGTGGTGGGCACCTGTAATCCCAGATAATGAGGAGGGCGAGGCAGCAGAATCACTTGAACCTGGAAGGCAGAGATTACAGTGAGCTGAGATCACACCACTGCACTCCAGCCTAGGCAATAGAGTGAGACCCTGTCTCAAAAAAAAAAAAAGCAAAAGTGTTCACAGCTTTGCACAAAGTTTCCTGAAGCATACATGCATTTTAAAATATTTTCTATACTGCTATATTTACAAAAGTATTTTCCAGGTATTGTACCATACGCATTTATAATATTTTTCTACATCATCAAAATAGCAATGATTACTCCTAAGAGCATTTCTTAATATCATACAATGTGTGGTCTTTTCTCAGATTTAGTCACTTGTTTGTAAAATACCTTTTCAGCAGATTTATCTGCCTTTGTAACTAATCCATTGTTGTATTCATATTCATTTAAAAGACTTGACGTATTTCTATCCTAGGTATAAAAAAATGTATTGCCCTAAACTTTTGCCAACTTTGGGTATTATTAATATTTTTGCTGATTTGTTATATTCTTTCTTTATTAGTGTTGTTATTTTTAGAGATAGGGTTTTACTGTGTCACCCAGGCTGGCATGTGGTGATGCTATCAGAGCTCACTGCAGCCTTGAACTCCTGGACTCAAGGAATCCCCTGCCTCAGCCTTCTGAGTAATTGGGACCACAGGCATGTGCCACCATACCCACCTGATTTTTTTGAGACAGAGTTTTGTTCTTGTTGCCTTGGCTGGAGTACATTGGCGAGATCTTGGCTCACCGCAACCTCCACCTCCTAGGTTCAAGCAATTCTCCAGCCTCAGCCTCCTGAGTAGCTGGGATTATAGGCATGCACCACCATACCTGGCTAATTCTATATTTTTAGTAGAGATGGGGTTTCACCATGTTGGTCAGGCTGGTCTCAAACTCCTGACCTCGAGGGCTGTCCACCCGCTTCGGCCTCCCAAAGTGCTGGGGTTGCAGGCATGAGCTACTGTGCCTGGCCCCAGCTAATTTTTGTTACTTTTGTAGAGACAAGATCTTGCTATGTTGCTCAGGCTCATTTTGACTTCCTGTCCTTAAGCAATCCTCCCACCTCAGCCCCCCAAAATACTGGGTTTACGGGGTATCCAGCCTATGTTCTTTATTTTATTTTATTTTATTTTTATTTTTTTATTTTTTTTTAAAGAAAAAAATGAAAGAGAAAGAAAGAGGAAGAGATTTTAGAAAAAGAGAGAAAAGGAGAAAGAAAGACACAGCAAAAGAAAGAAAAAAAGAATGAAAGAAAGAGGAAGAGAAAGAGGGAGAGAGAATGGG
>CAUYQU010025438.1:0-85093 GCA_963574635.1 Cheracebus regulus | reverse complement strand
CTCGCCCCCCCCCCCCCCCCGCCGCGCCGCGGCAGCGCCCCCCCCCCCCCCAGCCGGGGCCGTCTCCCCGCCCCCCCCCCCCCCCCCCCCCCCCGCCCCGCCACGTCCGGCTAATTTTTTGTATTTTTAGTAGAGACAGGGTTTCGTCGTGTTGGCCAGGCTGGTCTCGAACTCCTGACCTCAGGTAATCCACCCACCTTGGCCTCCCAAAGTGCGGGGATTACAGGCATGAGCCACTGAGCCCGGCCCAGTTACTTTTGAATTACCTGAAATACTTTTTTACACAATTGAGTTGATTTCACAGATAATGACAACAAGAAATGTGCTTTTTGAATATGTAGTACCTTTTTCTCTAGTTATATCTTTTTTGTCTTTATCTTGGAGGTTTTTCCATTTTGCTGCTTTACTGCAGAAACGAGCTCTGTTAAAGCATGGATTGTTTGCAGAAGGTTTAAATCTTATAGGAGGAAGTGTGGAGAAGTCACTCTTGGTTCCTGCTGAGAAGAGAGGGTTAACTCTTACTCCATATATATCTATTAGAATTTTTCTTTGCTTCCTGCCTGCTGCATTTCACCAGTAAGACCCATCATCCAGTTATTCTGCCTTACTCTACTTCTGCCTTTGCTCCTACAGTGTTTTGTTTTGTTTACCTTTTAGAGAACAGATAGATAAAGCTTGCAGAATTTTCAGCCCCATGCTTCAGACTATTTGTGTTTAAAGTTTTGGGAGGGATGTTTTGTGGTTCTTTGAATAATAATGCAGAGAAATTATTAGAGACAAGACAGAATTACCTGTGTTTACCAATAGCAGATCAAATATTTTCTTGCCCAGAGGTAAATTATAACGTGTAAAAATCAAATATGCTAACAGTCATCATCAAAGACTCACATGTTAAGTATCTGCTATGTGCCCAGTCGTCTCATTGTACCTTAAAATCATCTTGAGAAGTAGATTTTTTAATCACTGATTTACAAACAAGGAAACTAAGGCTCAGAAATGTTAAGTTGCTTAAGGTTACTCAGTAAAATGGTGGGGTTAGGATTTGACTTCAGCATTAACTTTGTAAAATAATGATTAATGTACCTGGTATGCCAGTGATATATTGCAAGCAGTTCTAATGTGAGTGAGAGAACCTATTCTCCACCCTATTTTTACTAAACTATACATTTTTACTAAACTATACAAGCATTTTACACCTCCTCACCTTTGGGCTCTGGGGCTGTAACTGTATGGTTCCATCATATGCAAGATAAGTTGGTCCCTGTCCCATCCGTGCTGTGTGGGATCACAAGTGACACTTACAGTTTTTTCCTAGTCAGCAATAATGAGATACAATGAAGCCAGAATTTTTTTTTACCTCTGCTGTTGTTGCTGTTCTGCCTGAGCTTATTTCCTTTGTTGATGCCTTTTTGAGATGGAGTCTTGCTCTGTTGCCCAGGCTGGAGTGCAGGTTGCAGAGCTGTTTCGGCTGCCTGCAACCTCCGCCTGCCATGTTCAAGTGATTCTCCTGCCTCAGCCACCTGAGTAGCTGGGACTACAGGTGCGCACTACCATGCTAATTTTTTGTATTTTTAGTAGAGATGGGATTTCATCATGTTAGCCAGGATGGTCTCGATCTCCTGACCTCGTGATCTGCTCACCTTGGCCTCCCAAAGTGCTGGAATTACAAGCGTGAGCCACCGCCCAGCCTGTTGATATCTTAAGAGTGAAAAAAATGATTGGTCCAGGAGGGCAGTGGTTCAGTTGAAGTGCATTGTGTATAGTTTATATAGTTAAGTGCTTTTGGCTAAAACAACTTCATACTTTGATGTTGTTTTTCTAGTGGAATGAAATTTAACTTTCTAAACTGGTTAAGATTAATTTTAGTCATTTTGTATTTACATTTAAAGAACTTCATTGATCTCATTGCAAATAAAGCGTTTTGAGAGAAATATTCGGCAGAGTGGTGTGGGGCACTGAAAAGTTTATGCATTGGGCCTTGTTTTCATTTAAGTTCTTATTTCTTTACAGTTAGACTTAGTTTAAGTTTGGTTTCTAAGTCAGCTTTAGGAAAAATTGTGAAGTAGGTATCTTTGGTTTTCTCAGCCTTGCTGTCCATTTTCCTGATGCCACTTTGCTTATCTCTTTTCTTCTGACATCCATTATTTAGTAATTTATATTTAGACCTCAGGATAAATTTAAGTAACTGTTAGCTATTTCAGAGATATTTTTATTTTATCCTTTATTTCATAATGTGTAATGAGACTTTTGTTCGTATTAAATAATTTAGAGAAATGGGCTACCTGAGGATATGTTCCATAGATGAGTTCTTTAAATTTGCTCGAACTGTAGCATTCATTACCATTATTTTCTAAAGTGATCTTTCTGTAGCATAAGCAAATGTAATTCCTCTGCTTTAAAACCCTGCACTGATATCCCATTGCAATAAGGTGAAGATCTGAATTTCTTTTACATTGGTATATAAGTCCCATACCATCTGCCCTGCCTAGGACTTCTTCACATCCTGCTTCCTTCTCATTGTTTAAGATCTAAGCTCAAATGTTACCTCTTCAGAAAGACCTTCTTTGATCACCTTATTTCTTGTTTGTTTGTTTTGAGATGGAGTCTTAATAGATTTTTTAAATTACATGTATCTGTTTATCTTTATTTTATTTTATTTTAGAGACGGAGTCTCGCTCTATTGCCCAGGCTGGAGTACAGTGATGCGCGATCTCAGCTTACTGCAACCCCTGCCTTTCAGGTTCAAGTGATTCTCTTGCCTCAGCCTCCCAAGTAGCTGGGGTTACAGGTGTGCACCACCGAGCCCAGCTATTTTTTTTTTTTTTTGAGACAGAGTTTCACACTTGTCACCCAGGCTGGAATGCAGTCGTGTGATCTCGGCTCACTGCAACCTCTGCCCCCCAGGTTCAAGTGATTATTGTGCCTCGGCCTCCCAGGTAGCTTGAATTACAGGCATTCGCCACCATGCCCAGCTAATTTTTGTATTTTCAGTAGAGATGGGGTTTCACCATATTGGCCAGGCTGGTCTTGAATTCCAGATCTCAGGTGATCCACCTGCCTTGGCCTCCCAAAGTGCTGGGATTACAGGCGTGAGCCACTTCACCTGGCCAAATTTTTGGTTTTTTGTAGAGATGGGGTCTTTGCATGTTGCCCAGGCTGAACTCCTGGACTCAAGTTATCTGCCTGCCTTGGCCTCCCAAAGTGGTAGGGTTACAGGCATGAACCGCTGGGCCCAGCCTTTCTTTCCCATTTTTAATGTAAAATGGGAATCAATATGGAAAAGTATAAAAACACAGGCTTTTAGAATTAGACCTATGTTTACGTGTTAACTCCAGTCACTTTTTTACTTAAACTGTGAACCTCAGTTTTTCATCTATAAGTAGTTCTCTGCTTCACATAGAAAACATTTAAATTATTTATTATTTATGATGATAAAAATTATGATAAAAATTATGATGATGATGGTTATGCAGATAAAGATAGTTTCAAGATCTGGAGTATTCAAAATAATTACATCAGAATTTTGTTTTGGGCACAGTGCTGGAAATTACATTCCCAGATTATGAGAGACAAATTGGAGCAGCCTCTCTAGTAAATTAGCTTATGTTCTGAAGAACTAGTAGGACAAAATGGAAAATATTGTGTTCATGACATCCATTTTGTCTTTCTTTTGAGACAGATTCTTGCTCTGTTGCCCAGGCTGGAGTGCAGTGGCGTGATCTCGGCTCACTGCAATCTCCACCTTCTGGGTTCAAGTGATTCTCCTGTCTCAGCCTCCCTAGTAGCTGGGATTACAGGTGTGTGCCACCACACCTGCCTAACTTTTGTATTTTTAGTAGAGATGGGGTTTCACCGGGTTAGCCAGGCTGGTCTGGAACTTCTGACCTCAGGTGATCCATCCACCTCAGCCTCCCGAAGTGCCCCGCCATCCATTCTGTCTTGTTTCTAACTATTGAATGGTTTGGTTTGTTTTAGAAGGTATGAGAGTTTAAGTGAGTTTCTGCAGGAAAAGTAAAAGAGTGATTGTTAATTCTAGAGCAGAAAATCTGTTAAGGTTTTCTTTCAGCTATTCTATTCTACTCTATTCTATTCTATTCTTTTTTTGAGATGGGGTCTCACTCTGTCGCCCAGGCTGGAGTGGAGTGGTGTGATCACAGCTCACTGCAGTCTCTGCCTCCTCGGCTCAAGTGATCCTCCCACCTTAGCCTCCTGAGTAGCTGGAACTGTAGGTGCACATGACCACACACAGCTAATTTTTTTGTGTTTTTTGTAGAGGTGGATTTTGCCATGTTTTCCAGGCTGGTCTTGACCTCCTAATCTCAAGCAACCCTCCCTCTTTGGCTATCCAAAGTGCTGGGATTACAGACATGAGCCACTGGACTCATCTTAGCTATTTTTGATAGAAACTTTAAATATGTATAAAAATAGAAGGATAATGACACTCCCCCCCCTTTCTTCTGATCTCCCCTCTTCAGTAGTTATCACTTAACAGTCTTTTTTCATCTATTTACCTCCTTTCCCTCAGTACTTTGAAGTAAATCTCAATGCACTGGTATGTTTTTCACAAATGAAACATATAGACTAGAAAAAAAATCTCTTCATAAAGGATTTTTTTTTTTTTTTTTGCACAGAATTTACAAAGTACAGTTACCATTTTTATCTGTGCCAATAGTTTCTCGGTTTGGATCTCAAGATCCTTAGATGGAGCATGAAGATGGTAATAATTTTATAGCTAACTTTTGTTAAGTGCTTACTATGTGCCAGGCACTATTCTCTGAGGATTTTACACATACTAATTCATTCAGTTCTCAACTCTTCTAAGTAGATATTATTATGATCTCCGTTTTACAGATTAGAAAACAGAGGCATCAAGACGTTAAGTAACTTGCTCATGGTTATAGAGCTAATAGATAGTGGAGATGGAGACAGAATTCAAACCCAGACGTTCTTGATCTACCAGTATACACTCTTACCCACTGTCCTACATGGGCTTTCCTATTCATAACATATTTTCTACAGTGCAAGAAAAGTTTGATAGCTTGCTTATTTATTCACGATTTAGACTATATAGATTAACTAGAATGTCAAGATTTTAAATTCTTGTGTTTTTTGTTTTTTTTCCCTCTCTGTGACAGAACTACCCCTTAGTGATTTGAAGTTCTGATACGCATTTATTTATGTTTTTGATTAATTTAAAAAGGGAAAACAAGTGGAACATAATTAGTGGAACATAAGTGTGTGGTGGGGCACACCTGTGGACCCAGCTACTTGGGAGGCTGAGGCAGGAGAATCACTTGAACCCAGGAGATGGAGGTTGCAGTAAGCCAGAATTTTGCCAGCCTGGGCAACAGAGCAAGACTCTGTCTCAAAAGAAAAAAAAAAAAAGGAACATAGTTACTGAAGCTATCATCTGTGTAAAAACCTTTCTAAGTGTGAGGTTCATTTAGATTGATGACATGTAGAATGTTACAATATTGCGATAGGCATATACCTTTTTAATCACTTATCATTTGTAAACAGGTGTAGTAATACAGGTGGGCTAGATACAGATCCAACTTTGAGTTCTAAGATGAAATTTGTTTATAAATCCCTAGTTTATATTCAGATTTTTCAGTATTTATTGTACACCTACTGTGCCAGGAACTGTTTAGGCACAGGGGATACAGCAGGTGAACAAAATGAACAAAAATTTTTGTCTCAACAAAGCTTAAAATATGGCCAGATGCTGTGGTGCACACCTGTGGTCCCAGCTACTTGGGAGGCTGAGGCGGGAGAGTCGCTTTAAACCAGCAGGCAGAGGTTCCAGTGAGTTAGGATCGTGCCAGCCTGGGCAACAGAGCGAGATTCCATCTCAAAAGAGAAAACACACACACACAAACACACACACACACACACACGACAGCATATACTCTAGTAAGGGGAGACAGACAACAAACAAAATAAGTAAAACATTAAATATAACAGAAGATGATAAATTCTCAAGAGAAATAGAAAGTAGGGCCAGGCATGATGGCTCACACCTGTAATCCCAGCACTTTGGGAGGCCGAGGCGGGTGGATTACCTGATGTCAGAAGTTCGAGACCAGCTTGCCAAACATGGCGAAACCCCATCTCTACTAAAAATACAAAAAAATAAAATAATTAGCCAGGCGTGTTGGCATGTGCCTGTAATCCCAGCTAGTTGGGAGGCTGAGACAGGAGAATCACTTGAACCCAGGAGGTGGAGCTTGCAGTGAGCCGAGATCCTGCCACTGCACTTCAGCCTGGATGACAAGACTGAGACTCCATCTCAAAAAAAAAAAAAAAAAATAGAAAGCAGGGAAGGGGGAAACAGAGGGGTGTGCAGTTTTACGTTAAATAGTAAGGGAAGACCTCACTGAAAAGGTGACATTTGAGTAGGGAGGTATGATACTAAGTAATATAGACATGAGGGTATAAGGTGGGAATGTTCGACACTAAGTGAACAGAAAAAACAAAAGTCCTGAGGTTAGAGTGTGCCTGGTGAGGTTAGGGAGCAGCAAGAAAGCTGCTGTGGCTGCAAAAAAAATAGTTAAAATGGAGATTAGTGGATGAGTTCAATGAGATTATGATGGGTGATGTTGGGAAGGGGCAAAATGGGATTCACCAGGGGTTTTATAGGCATCGTAAGGACTTCGGTTTTTATTCAAAGTGAGATGGGGAGCCATTTCAGCAGAAGGGAAGGAGTTTGGCTCTTGTTGCCCAGGCTAGAGTGCAGTGGCGTGATTTCGGCCCTCTGCAACCTCCACCTCCCGGGTTCAAGTGATTCTCCTGTCTCAGCCTCTGGAGTAGCTGGGATTACAGACATGTGCCACTACGTCCAGCTAATTTTTGTATTTTTGGTAGAGACAGGGTTTCATCATATTGGTCAGGCTTGTCTCGAACTCCTGATATCAGGTGATCCGCCTGCCTCAGCCTCCCAAAGTTCTGGGATTACTGACGTGAACCACCGCACCTGGCACTCATTTGTTTTTGAAAGGTTATTGCTGCTGAAATGGGGATACCAATTAGATGAGTGTTGTAATCCAGTGTAAAATATTGATGGCTTAGACCAGGTTATGGCCAGTGGAAGTGATAAATAATTTAATTCTAGATCTATTTTGAAAGTAGGTCCAGCCAGATTTCTGTGTGGATTAAATGTGGGGTGAGAGAGGAGGGGAATAATGAAGTATGACCTTTTTTTTTTTTTGCCTGAGCAACTAGAAAGATTAGACTTGACATTTATTGATAGGGGGAAGGCTGTGAGTGGAGCAGATTTTGGGAAGAAGATGAGAAATTTAGTTTTGGATATGTTAGGTTTGGGATGGCTATTTTAAGAAATATTTTTAAAGATATAAGTCATAAAAATATACTCATTTAAAGTATACAATTCAATTGTTTTAATGTATTCGTAGAGTTGTGCAGCAGTCACCACAGGGTGTCTAGCATATGGATTGTTTTTAGAGCAGGAAGCTGGAAGAGGTCAGCTAGAGAGAGTGTAGATAGGGAAGTAAGTCTGGTAAGATAGAGTAGCAAGTACAGATAGAGAAGAGGTCTAGAGAGAGAGAAGGCTGTGGTAGTATGAAATCTATATTTGGTCTCTATCCCGTTTCCTGGCATACTGCTTCAGAAATCCTTGGATCTTCAGAGTGATGTGTCATTTTATATGCTAATGAGTCGACTGAGGGCATCCCCTGGGTAGCCTAAGGATGGAGACTGATCACTGGAAAGAACAAGGCAGGATTAGAAGTTGTTGACTTTCCGCCCTACCCTCTAACATTTGGGGACGGGGGAAGGGCTAAAGGGGTAAATTGAACACCAGTGGCCAATAGTTTAATAAATTATGCTTTCATAAAACTTCCATAAAAATCCACGAGGACTGGTTTCGGGAAGCTTCTAGCCAGCCAAATGTATGGAGGTTCTTGGAGGTTGGCAGGCCGAGAGGACGTGGAAGCTCTGCCTCCCCAGCCCCGCCTTGCCCCATCCATCTCTTCATCTGGTGTTCATCAGGTCTTTTGTTATGTCCTTTATAATCAGCCAGTAAGCGTGTTTCCCTGAGTTCTGTGAGCTCATCAAGCAAATCAGTGGAACCCAAGAAGGAGGTTGTGTAAACTCCCGATTTATGGTGGCTGGGTCAGAGCAAATGTTAAAACAACCTGAGATCTGTGATTGGCATGGGAAGTAGGGGGCAGTCTTGCGAGACTGAGCACTCAATCTGCGGGATCTGATGCTATCCTCTAGCGTCAGAATTGAATCGGAGGGTATCTAGCTGGCGGTGTTCATTACAGAATTGCGTGCTTGGTGTGTGTGGGGAAAACCCTCACACATTTGGTCAAATAAGTCTTTGTTGATTGTTGAGTGAGAATATAGGAAAAGTGCTTTGTTTATTCCTCTATTCTCAGAAGGCTGTTGGAGCATTCTGGTATTTTAGAAGACTCTACTTAGTTGGTCTAGTGTGTTCTTGGCTTAGGTTCTTTTTGAGGTTCAGGGTAAACTTTGTCTCAGCCCCCCCCAAAGAAGTAATAAATCTATTTTAATCTCTTGGATATTTTTACTCTTGGTTTAGGCTTAATGGCATTTCTGGATTCATTGAGCAGGAGCTCTGTTATAATTGCATTATTATCCATGCTCTCTCCCCGCCTTTAGATGCCTGTCACCTTTTTTTCATTCCATTGCTCTAGGTTCATGGAGTTATAGGTGGTATTTTTCCAGGTTTCCTGGCAATGTTTCAAAACATGGAACTGTCTTAATTATAAGCTATAATTATTATAATGGTATATATTAAGCTTTTTGTCTGACTTACCAAGCAGTTGTTATGTTCTTCCTTTGAGTTGCTTTGTCTCTCACAACAGAAGGGTGATTTCATCCAAGGCCTTAGGTGAGTTTGAAGCAATATGTAAAACATAATTTTGCTATGCCAAATTCCATAGTAAGCTAAAGGGTAAATTTTGTCGCAAGTAAACGTTCCCATAATTCAAAGTGTGAAACGCTACTGACAAACTTCACATGGTTCTGTGGCATGGAGATATCTTGAAAGGAACATTACAATGGCAGTGGAAAAATACTAATATTAAAATTTGCTCACACAGGCCACCCCAGAATTACTTTAATGTTAGTTTTGTCTGTAGAGAAGGGAGGAGTGTGTATACTTATGTGTATAATTTTGTAGGGGGTAGAGGCTTACTGATTTTATTCTTTTTTTGTTGTTGTTCAGCTTTTTTTGCTTGAATGACTTTACTCTTAATGATTTGGCTTCCTGCCTTTCATAAACTAATAAATAATAGTTGTACCAAAATTCTTTCTTATGTCTAAGCTCTTGTCAGTTATGTTCTTCTTTTTCCTCCCACTTTTTCCAAGTGTTTATTGTTTTATAGCAGTACTCTTAAAAGTCAAAAGGGGAGATTTTGGTCAGTTGTTTTAAAATTTCAACTGAGAATTAAGGATATATGAGGTTTAATTTGTTGAAGGAACTCAGAGACCCTAATAAAAATTACCCAAGGACAGAACAATATACAAACCAGCTTGACTGATTTTCTCATCTGTTTGTCAAGGAAACAAAAAGTAGTTGTGTTTGTAGTGATTTCAGATTCCACTGCCCCCACAGATATTAATTATAGGACACTGGAGGACTGTACATCTTAGGGAGAATGTAGTAGAACTTAGTTATTCCTTTTGAGAAAAGGCAACAATTCCATCTGTGCTTTGAAACATTAAAGCTTTTCTGGCTAAGATAAAGATAGTTTTAAAAAATGCTTCGTTCTTATTCTCTTGTTTAGAGAAATACTGAAATAGAGGCTCCTTGATGAAAGAAACGTTTAGTTTGCTGGGCTTAAATTTTACTAGTAGTTTGATTGAGGCCTTGATCTCTCCCTCATCTCTCTTTCTTCACTTCACTCTCCTATAATTAATTTGACTTACTTGCACTTTCTAGTTCTTTGGAATCCATCAGCAGAGAGAGTGTTTCTTTATTACCCTTTAGTAAAAGTTGCACTAGGAAAGAAAAAAAGGATCTTTTAATGTTTGGAATTATAACTTAACATTTTTTTGTTTTAAAAAACCTAGGATGGATCCTGAGCTGTTTTTGTGTTCCTTTACCATTATGATAGTTTTAGAGTATAGCATGATACAGTCTTTTAAAATGATGATCTTTGTGTACAGGAGGCAGTATTACTTGAATAGTTAAAATTCTCTTATAATATGTTATGTCCAAAGATACAGAATCAGAAAATGAACTTAGAATTATTGAGTGCTGGACAGGCATGGTGGCTCGAGCCTGTAATCCCAGCACTTTGGGAGGCCAAGGTGGGCAGATCACCTGAGGTCAGGACTTCGAGACCAGCCTGGCCAATATGGTGAAACCCTGCCTATACCAAAAATACGAAAATTAGCCAGGCATGGTTACACATGCTTTTAATGCCAGCTGCTCAGGAGGCTGAGGCAGGAGAATTGCTTGAACCCAGGAGGCGGAGGTTGCAGTGAGCTAAGATCGTGCCGTTGCACTCCAGCCTGGACGACAAGAGCGAAACTCAGTCTCAAAAAAAAAAAAAAAAGGGAATATTGAGGGCTTCCTCTATGTAAACCTCTGTACCAGGTGCTGAAAGAGATGAAATTATAAGGAATTTAACATTTAGTAACTAAGATAGGAATTGAACAAATATAACTGGTTCTGAGAAGTATGATAATAAGAGTTTTATATGCTATAACAGTTTAGAATGGGTATCACTTTGGTTAGATTGCCGGATCCTTATTGTTTACTGAGGATACTTACTAGCTATCATACACGAATTACCTATAATCCTGATGTCAGCTCTGCAAGATATGAATTTATAAATTTATAAAATATGAATTTATATAAGATAAATTTATAACATGAATTTGTAAGTTTATGAAAAAAATATAAATTGTGTCTCAGAGAAGTAAATTGATTATTTTGGGGAAATTGTCAGAACATTTATAGTGTAGGCAAAGGAAGCCATATTTTGTTTTTGTTTTATATAAGCAGAAGGTGAAGGTAAGTGGGAGAAAGAAAAGAAATACAGTAGATTCAAAGCCCAAGTTGCTTACAAGTATGCTGTTGTTACTTAATAATGTTCTTAAATTTACAGTCATTAATGTAGTTAATTTTACAAACATATCACTCATAGTTTAGTAAGAAAATAACATTTACTGAGTTCATATTATGTGATTTCATGTAATAAAACAATTCATTAGTTAATATATTATTTTTATTACTGAGTAAATCTATTAATGATACATATGCAAATTACACTGGTAACAGGTAAAATAATAAACTCTGTGAATGCTCAGTGAGGTTAAAATAACTTGTTCAAGGTAGATAGCTAATGAACAATAGAGCCAGGTTTCAAACTTAAGCATTTTTGACGACAAGGCCTGCACTTTACCATTATGGTAGACGGCTTCCTGCTTCTTTCAAGTATATTGATATTTTATAGTGTTCCATGGATAGTGTGTTATATGCAGGACAAAAGTTCCCAAACAGCCTTGTGCCTGCCCATTCTCATAAAGAAGCAAGTAGGAGAACCCACGTGTCTTCTTTCAAGCCAGACATTAAACAGATTTGCAAAAATGTAAAACAGTTTACTCCTACTAAATTTGTTTTACAAAATATAGTTATTTTTAATTAATAAATAATTTATTGCCTAGATACGGTGGATCCCTTGAGATCAGGAGGTTGAGATCAGCCTGGCCAACATAGAGAAACCCCATCTCTACTAAAAGTACAAAAATTAGCTGGACATGGTGGCACACGCCTGTAATCCCAGCTACTTGGGTGGCTGAGGCAGGAGAATCACTTGAACCTGGAGGTGGAAGTTGCAGTGAGCTGAGATGGTGCCATTGCACTTCAACCTGAGCGGCAGAGTGTGACTCCGTTTATAAAAAAAATAAAAATAAAAGGGCCTGGAAGTGGCTCATGCCTGTAATCTCAGCACTTTGGGAGGCTTAGGTGGGCAGATGACAAGGTCAGGAATTCGAGACCAGCCTGGCCAACATGGTGAAACCTCATCTCTACTAAAAAAAAAAAAAGAATACAGAAATTAGCCGGGCATGGTAGCATGCACCTGTAATCCCAGCTACTCGGGATCCTGAGGCGAGAGAATTGCTTGAACCCAGGAGGTGGAGGTAGCAGTGAGTTGAGATCTCACCGCTGCACTCTAGCCTGGGCAACAGAGCAAGACTCTGTCTCAAAAAAAAAAAAAAGAAAGTAAGAAAAAGAAAAGAAATAATTTATTAATTGTAATGGATTTGTTGTTTTTAATGAGTAAGTGGATGTTTTTAAATTCTTAGATTTAATTCCTTTTCTTTTTTTTTTTTTGAGATGGAGTCTTGCTCTGTCGCCAGGGTGGCATACAGTAGCGTGATCTTGGCTCACTGCAATCTCCACCTCCCAGATTCAAGCCATTCGTTTGCCTCAGCTTCCCAAGTAGCTGGGACTACAGGCGCGCCCAACCACGCCCAGCTAATTTATATATTTTTAGTAGAGATGAGGTTTCACCATGTTGGCCAAGATGGACTCAATCTCTTAACCCTGTGGTCTGTCCACCTTGGCCTCCCAAAGTGCTGGGATTGCAGGCGTGAACCACCACACCAGGCCAGGTTTAATTTTTTATATAGTAAATAGCCATAGCTATAACCCACATAAACAAAACTCTTTGAGGTCCTGGTAATTTTTAACCATGTAAAGGGATCCTGAAACCAAAATATAGAATGACCTTTGTCAGTTTTCTACAATGTAGATATCCATTGTCTCTCATCTTAGTGTTCGGTATTGCCTGGTGGTCTCTAGGCTTTATTTTATCAACCAGCTAATTTTTATTTTTAATTTGTGAGATCATAAGTTTGTCAACTTTTTATTTTGCCAAAAATGGACATAAAAATATACTACATTTACAGCATTACTACCTACCATTTTATAAACTATCACTTTACTAAAGAGGTTATATTTTAATTCCAAAGATGTTGGACATTTTTTCAGAATAAAGGATAAACCTTCAAACTACATAAATTTAGCTATTTGAAAAATTTGCTTTGATGTCCTTGTCTTTCAGATCTCAGCTCAAATGTCATCTCCTTAGAGGTTGACCTTATATCCGTTGCCTAAAAGCCCGTTTCTGCTCCCTGCCCCCGCCATCATTCTCTAATCACATTACCCTATTTTTTTTTTTCCTTTTGGGTTCAGGCAATTCTCCTGCCTCATGGGTTCAAGCAAATCTCCTGTCTCAGCCTCCGAAGTAGCTGGGATTACAGGCATGTACCACCATGCCCAGCTAATTTTTATATTTTTCTGATAGAGACGAGGTTTCGCCATGTTGTCCAGGCTGATCTTGAGCTTCTGACCTCAGGTAATCCACTCACCTCAGCCTCCAAAGTGCTGGAATTATAGGCATGAGCCACTGTGCCCAGCCCCTATTTTATTTTCTTTATAGCTTTCCTCCTTATAAGATACTGCCTTGCACTGGGCACAGTGGCTCACGCCTATAATCCCAGCACTTTGGGAGGCCGAGGTGGGCAGATTACAAGGTCAGGAGTTTGAGACCATCCTCACTAACATGGTGAAACCCTGTCTCTACTATAAATACAAAACTTTGCCAGTTATGGTGGCACGTGCCTATAATCCCTGCTACTCAGGAGCCTGAGACAGTAGAATCATTTAAATCAGGGAGATGGAGGTTGCAGGGAGCCAAGATCATGCCATTGTACTCCAACCTGGGTGACAGAGCAAGACTCCATCTCAAAAAAAAAAAAAGATACTGCTTTATTTATTGAGACGCATGTTCCCTCTGACCCCCAAACAGAATGTAAGTCGCTAACAACAGATCATTTGTTTTGTTCACCACTGCATCCTCAGCACCTAGAAGAAGGCATGGAACATAGAAAGTGTTCTAATTGGCAGGGTGTGCTGGTTCATGCCTGTAATTCCAGTGCTATGGGAGTCCAAGGTGGGAGGATTGTTTGAGCCCAGGAGTTGGAGACCAGCCTGGGCAACACAGTGAGACCCCCATATCTACAAAAAAACTGTGAGTAGTCCTTGAAATAATCAAAATAGGCAGTTTCCAAATGATGTGTTCTTTTGCTATCCACTAGTATTAATAAGAAAAGGCTTAAAAAAAAAATCCATGTCAGCCAGGCACAGTGGCTCATGCCTGTAATCCCAGCACTTTGGGAGGGCAAGGTGGATCACAAGGTCAGGAGTTCGAGACCTGCTTGGCCAATATAGTGAAATCCCATCTCTACTAAAAAAAGTACAAAAATTAGCCGTCTGTGGTGGCGGGCACCTATAATCCCAGCTACTTGAGAGGCTGAGGCAGCAGAATCGCTTGAACCCAGGAGGCGGAGGTTGCAAAGAGCTGAGATTATGCCACTGCACTCCAGCTTGGGCGACAGAGCAAAACTCCATCTCAAAAAAAAAAAAAAATCCATGTCTACTCCTTTAGATTATTAACCTTAACATTTCACATAGAGTATGCAGGATTAATTGGAAAAATTTAAACCTTAGGCAGACAGGCTTGCATAAAACATGTTACAATAACTGCATATCATAATTGCATTTGAAATAACAAGTTACCATTTGCTGAATTTTCTAAATGTCAAGTAGTTTGCAAAGCATTTCATATGAAGCACCTTATTTAATCCCACCAACAATCATATAAGGTGAGTAATACTATCATTATCCCTATTTAACAGCTTTAAGAGGTTAGCAGCAAACATACTGTCTATTTGAGATCAAAGCCCATGTGCTTTACCAATACAACTATACCATACAACAGTACAGTGCAGTAAGTCTCCCTACATATGTAAATCTAACAAAAAATTGGGTCCTAGTGCAGCAGTTCTCGACGTGTAGTCTGGGGTCACACTTAAGAAAGATTCATTGATTAAGCACTTTTATATTTTTTGAGCCAGGGTCTTGCTGTTGTCCAGGCTGGAGGGCAGTGGCACAATCACAATTCAGTGTAGCCTCAACCTCCAAGGTTCAAGCAATCGTCTTACAGGCGATTAACAGGCATGCTATTAACAGGCATGATCAGTGTGCACTGTGGCCTCAAACTCCTGGCCTCAAGTGGTCCTCCCACTTCAGACTCTCCAGTAGCTGGGACTACAGGCAAGTATCAGTGCACCCAACAGATGCATTTTAATATTAGCTCAATAGCTATAAGCCAGGCACGGTGGCTCATGCCTGTAATCACAGCACTTTGTGAGGCTGAAGTGGGCAGATCGTCTGAGGTCGGGAGTTCGAGACCAATCTGGCCAGCATAGTGAAACCCCATCTCTACTAAAAAATACAGAAATTAGCCAGGTGTGGTGGTGGGCATCTGTAATCCCAGCTACTCAAGAGGCTGAGGCAGGAGAATCGCCTGAACCCAGGAGGCAGAGCCAAGATCGCCACTGCATGCACCCTGAGCGACAGAGCCAGACAGACTCCATCTTAAAAAAAAAGTTATAAAAACATGAAAAATGGAAGTGCAAGACTGTGGGTGCAGGCCACCACGTTCAGCTGGCTAACTTTTAAAACTTTCTGAAGGTGTCGTGTCTTGCTATGTTGCCCAGGCTGGTCTCAAACTCCTGGACTCAAGCCATCCTTCTCGCCTTGGCCTCCCAAAGTGCTAGGATTACAGGTGTGAGCCATGGCACCTGGCCTCAAAGAAAAGATTTTTTTTTTTTTTTTTTTTTGAGACAGAGTCTTGCTCTGTCTTCCAGGCTGGAGTGCGGTGGTGTGATCTCAGCTCGCTGCAACCTCCGCCTCCCAGGTTCGAGCGATTCTCCTGGCTTAGTTTACCAAGTAGCTGGGATTATAGGCACATGCCACTACGCCTGACTAATTTTTGTATTTTTAGTAGACAGAGGGTTTCGCCATATTGGCCAGGCTGGCCTCAAACTCCTGACCTCAGGTAATCCACCCGCCTCAGCCTTACAGAGTGTTGGGATTATAGGCGTGAGCCACTGTGCCCAGCCAAAGAAGAGATTTTAAGGGGACATCAATATTCTTGGTGTCACTGGATTTTTAAAAATAAATAATAGAAACAAGGGGTATAAAAAATCTACATTAAATCAGCAAAGACCAAATATTTATCATATTTTCATGTAATTTTAAGAGAGAGGATCTTGCCGTGTTGCTCAGGTGGGCCTCAGACCCCTGGGCTCAAGCTGTCCTTTCACCTTAGCCTTCTGATAAATATTTTAAATTTAAGACATTTTCAAAAGAAAATTTTATATTATGACACACATTTTGGACGATCAGTTTCACTTTAAGAAGACTTTAAAAACCTGTTAATAGAAAAGTGAAGAGCTTTGAAATACGTTTTTAGGAGATCCCCACACATACATACTATTTTTAGTATCTACTAGGATAAGAATTCCTTTCTATCCTCTTAGGCTTCTCAGATTGCCATATGTAGCACATATGCATAAACTGACAAATGTGATAAGATATGGAGAAAATATACCATACTATAGTAGTGAACAAAAATAACAGTACAGATTTGTACTTTGTACCACAGAATTTCTCAAAAAGTGATGGTAGTTTAAGGTTTCAGTGTCAAAGTTTAAGAACTACCAAATTAAAGTTAAACCTGCTTTCATGCTGCTGGACTTTAGTGCCCTTAATAAAAAGATCCCTGAGTTTCTAGAGGAGGTGGGTAGGATATTCAGCATTTTCCAAACTTATTTGGCCATGGCATCCCTTTCTTTTTTAACCATTTCGTGTGACTAATGTTTCCTGGAACATGCTTGGGGAAAACTTTGTTAATGTAAGTGTTTCTAGGAAAATCCCAGTTACAGAGCAGAGAGTACCAATTTATATTTGTATACAGGAAGAAAGGCTTCATGGAGGAAATGGTTTTTGAAAAATTATGTGAAACAGGTGAAAGAAGACATCCCATATATAAGCAGAAGTGTGAAAGAATCAGAGAAGAGTGATAACCAGAAGGTACACATGCATAGCGAAGTCAGAATAGAAAAGACAAAGAGAAGGACTAAAAAGCACGATTTTTTTTTTTTTTTTTTGAGACAGAGGTTCAAGTTTGTTCGCCAGGCTGGAGTACAGTGACACAATCTCTGCTCACTTCAACATCAGCCTCCCTGGTTCGAGCAGTTCTTCTGCCTCAGCCTCCAAGTAACTGAGAATACAGGCACCTGCTACCATGCCTGGCTAATTTTTGTGTGTGTATTTTTAGTAGAGATGGGGTTGTACCCTGTTGGCCAGGCTGGTCTTGAACTCCTGACCTCAGGTAATCCACCTGCCTCGGCCTCCCAAAGTGCTAGGATTGCAGATATGAGCCACCACACCCAGCCAAAAGGCGTGATATTTAAGACATAAGGGTGGTGGTAGGGGAGTATTTTTAAAAGAAGGTAACTAGCTGAGTGTGGTGATGGCATGTGAAGTCCCAACTAGTTGGGAGACTAAGGCAGAAAGATCACTCAGCCCAGGAGTTAATGCCTATAAGGCATGATGATTCTGGCTGTGAATAGCTACTGCATTCCAGCCTGGGCAACATAGCAAGACCCCATCTCTTAAAAAAAGTAATTACATGTACATACAAAAGCTGCAATAAATGGTGATTGTAACACTGAACCAAGATTACTTTTTGTAATACTAATATTAGTATAACATTTGGGTTTTATTCAAAGCTTTTGAAATTCATAAAATTGAAATGAAATCAGTGTAGTGGCTGGGCATGTGGTGGCTCATGCCGTAATGTCAGCACTTTGGGAGTCAGAGGTGGGAGGACTGCATGAGCCTGGGAGTTTGAGATCAGCTGGGGCAACATAGTAAGACACCATATCTACCCCCCCAAAAAAAATTTGGTCGGGCATGGTGGCATGCACCTGTAGTCCCGAGTACTTGGGAGGCTGAGACAATTGCTTGAACCCAGGAAGTCAAGGCTGCAGTGAGCCATGATTGTGCCACTACACTCTACCTTAGGCAGCAAAACAAGATCCTGCCTCTGAATAAATAGATAACATATTTAATCTTTTAAGAATTATCATTCTAGGATATCAAATAAAAATATACATTTACAAAACTAAAAAGTATAGATTATCATAATATAAATTAGCTGCTACTTTCTTTGCCACATCCGTTGACTTTGGTCTTTTTGTCAGAGGTACCCTTAGTTTTGTCAATGTAGCTTCTTAGGTTGGACTCCAGTATCTTCTTGCCATGTTTAACCCCGAGTAGTGCTTTAGGAAGTGTCTCTGTTGAGCGGCTCAGAATTGCCGAACTTTTAATTCTTCTCTTGGCCAACCTGGCAAAGATGCCGTAATAGAAGTCCGAATTATTTTTCTCCAAGGAGAAATCCTTTGTTACAGAGAGGTTTTTTTCCTGCTTAGGTGCAAAATCTCAGTCTTTTTTTTTTCTTTTCTTTTTTTGATGGAGTCTTGCTCTGTTGCCAGACTGGAGTACAGTGGTGAGATCTCAGCTCACTACAACCTCCACCTCCCAGGTTCAGGCGATTCCCCTGCCTCAGCCTCCTGAGTAGCTGAGACTACAGGTGCAAGCCACCACACTCGGCTAATTTTTTTTTTAAATTTTAGTAGAGACAGGGTTGCACCATTTTGGCCAGGACGGTCTCTATCTCTTGACCTTGTGATCTGCCCGCCTTGGCCTCCCAAAGTGCTGGGATTAGAGGTGTGGGCCTGGCCATCCTCAGTCTTTTAAGTAGGTGGTGACAAGCGTAGAGGGGAATGTGTTAGGAGAGTTTCCTGAGTTGAGTAATAAATCATAATAAATAGGGTAAGGGTAAAGTTTGTATTGAAAGTGAGAGAGGTGTTGTGTGTGATTAGGTAGAGAAGACATTAAGATGAGAAAGATAGGCTGGGCTCAGTGGCTCATGCCTGTAATCCCACCACTTTGGGAGGCTGAGGTTGGCAGGTCACCTGAGGTCGGGAGTTTGAGACCAGCCTGACCAACATGGAAAAACTCCATCTCTACTAAAAATACAAAAGATTAGCTGGGCGTGGTGGCGCACGCCTGTAATCCCAGCTACTCAGGAGGCTGAGGCAGGAGAATCGCTTGAACCCAGGAGGCGGAGGTTGCAGTGAGCCAAGATCGGGCCACTGCACTCCAGCCTGGGCAACAAGAGTGAAACTTCGTCTCAAAAAAAAGATAAGAAAGAGAAATAAAGCTGATTTTGTATTATGCCAACAAAAATACTGTATTTTTTGAGACAGAGTTTCACCCTTGTTGCCCAGGCTGGAGTGCAATGGCGCAATCTCGGCTCACCACAACCTCCTCCTCCTGGGTTCAGGCGATTCCCCTGCTTCACCCTCCTGAGCAGCTGGGATTACAAGCATGTGCCAACTTGCCCAGCTAATTTTGTATTCTTTCGTAGAGACAGGGTTTCTCTGTGTTGGTCAGGCTGGTCTCAAACTCCCAACCTCAGGTGATATACCCGCCTCGGCCTCTCAGAGTGCAGGGGTTACAGGCTTGAGCCATCGCACCTGGCTGGTACTTAATTTTTTTTATTTATTTCTTTTACCTTTTTTCTGTTGGAGTCTTACTGTGTTGCCCAGGCTGGTCTTGAACTCTTGGGTTCTAGTGATCCTCCTACCTGACCTCCCAAAGTGTTGAGATTACAGGCATGAGCCACCGCACCCAGCCTGTATTTTGGTATTTGAAATAGCACAGCTGGCCAGGTGTGGTAGCTTACGCCTGTAATGCCAGCATTTTGGGAGGCCAAGGCAGGTGGATTGCTTTAGCCCAGGAGTTCAAAACTAGTCTGGGCAACATGACAAAACCCCGTCTCTATGAAAAATGAAAAAAAAAAAAAAATTAGCTGGGCTTGATGGTGCTTCATTTATCAATACCTTAAGTTTGTGGTACTTTTTACAGAATGAAATGGTGGGCACCTGCAGCTGGACACCTCAATCTGTGGTACATATCAACTTATTTTGGTAATGTCATCACTTTCCTTGGCTTCTTTGGAGCACTTCTAACGCCACTAGTGGCACTTTGTGTGAGTCGTGTGGTGTTTACTTAAGGTTTACAATATTGCGCTAAACCTGAAAAATACGAGAACCACAAGAGATGAGTTTTTACTGGCATATGCAATTTTCTGGAGAGATGAACTGCTTACATGGAGATAACTAGCATCACAGGGTGTTTTAAGTGGATACTCAATGCTTCATCTCACTGCAGTAGCAACAGGAGATGGCTACAAAATTATTATCTGTACAGTAGTAAATTTTATGCAGTTATGATTTAATGCTGGATTTTTATGAGTGTTTACATTACTCTCAACTATGGATGGCTGCATATTTAAGTGTGTGCATAAGTTATGACAAATTTTAACTTTTTAAAATAGATTTGTGTATATTTAATGGTAGTAAATGAGAAAATAGACTAGTGTTTACATAGTTTTTATGCGTTCATGACATACCTAATTTTCTCAACTTTTTAAATACCTTTAGACTATATGGTTCATCTGTGTTTTTTTTCAAATTGTTGTAAATCTCCTAAAATTTTGAAAATATATTTGTTGGAAAATCCACATATAAGTGGGACCCATGCAGTTCAAACCTGTGTTGTTCAAGGGTCATCTGTCTAAGCATATGTATACTAGTTAATGGATAAGCACTTCAGAGTGCAGTGTGTTAAATGAGAAGGGAATAGGGCCAATGAAAGAACCTTGGGAACACCAGAGCTTCAAGAGTTAGTGCAAAATAAGGTGTCTCAGGGAGAGGAGAGTATCAGAACAAAACGGTTTCTCAGAAACTAAGGGAAGAGAAAGTTTGCCCGAGGGCAGGAGCATGATTGTACTTGGTTGCAGGTGAAACTGTACTGTTTCTGGTCATGTGACAGGCTAGATATTTTGCAAGATCCTTCTACCAGAGATAAAACTAAATCTTGCAGAGTTGCAACAGACAGTTCTTTTTCTTTTCTTTTCTTTTTTTTTCTTTTTTTTCTTTTTCTTTTTTTTTTTTGCTGTTTTGTTTTGCGACAGAGTTTCACTCTGTCACCAAGGCTGGAGTGCAGTGGCGCTATCTTGGCTCACTGCAACCTCCAACTCCTGGGTTCAAGCGGTTCTCATGCCTCAGCCTCCCCAGTAGCTGGGATTATAGGCAGGCGCCATGAAACCCAGCTAATTTTTGTATTTTCAGTAGAGACAGGATTTCATCATGTTGGCCAGGATGGTCTTGAACTCCTGACCTCAGGCAATCTGCCCGCCTCAGCCTCCCAAAGTGCTGGGATTACAGGTGTGAGCCACTGTGTCTGAACCTTTCTTCCTTCCTTCCTTCTTTCCTTCCTTCCTTCCTTCCTTCTTTCCTTTCCCTTCCTTCCTTCCTTCCTTTTCTTTCTTTCTCTTTCTTTCTTTCTTCCTTCTTTCCTTCCTTCTTTCCTTTCTTCTTTCTCTTTTTCTTTCTTTGTCTCTCTCTTTCTTCCTTTCTTTCCTTCCTTCCTTTCTTTCTTTCCGTTCTTTCCTCTTCTTTCCTGACAGGGTCTCTCACTCTGTCACCCAGGCTGGAGTGCACTGGTGTGGTCTCAGCTCACTGTAACCTCTGCCTCCCAGGCTCAAGCTATCCTCCCATCTCAGCCTCTAGAGTAGCTGGGACTACAGAGTTGCACCAGCACGGCTAATTTTTGTATTCTTTTGTAGAGACAGGGTCTTAATATGTTGCCTAGGCTGATGTTAAACTCCTGAGCTCAAGCAAACCACCTGCCTTGGCCTCACATAGTGCTAGGATTATGGCATGAGCCACTGCACCTGGCCCAGACATAAATTTTAAATAAAATTTTAGCTTTGCAGTAGTTTTGGATTTACAGAAAAGTTTTGAAGATAGTAAAAGAGTTCGTGTGTGTGTGTGTGTGTGTGTGTGTGTGTGTGTATATCTCTGCCTTGGCCTCACAAAGTGCTGGTATTACAGGCGTGAACTACTGTGCCCACAGTTTTGTTGTTTCGTTGCTTGCTTTGAGACGGAGTCTTGCTCTGTCACCAGGCTGACTTTGTTATGTATATGTTGTAAATCTTCAAGAGTAGCTGTAAATTGGGTAAAAATAGAATATATAACTTTCAGCCACTAGAAGCGGGAGAACAATTTAAAAAATAAATTTCTCAGCCGTGGTTCATGCCTGTAGTCTCAGCACTTTGGGGGGCTGAGGCAGGAGTATTGCCTGAAGCCAGGAGTTCAAGACTAGCCTGGGCAACATACATAGCAAGACTTTGTCTTTACTAAAAAGAAAAAAAAACAACTGAGCCTGGTGGTGAGTACCTATAGTCCCAGTTACTAGAAAGGCTGAGGTAGGAGGATTGCTTGATCCCAGGAGTTCCAGATTGCAGAGAGCTATGATTTCGCCATGCCCTCCAGTGTTGGCAACAGAGCAAGACCGTGTATCAAAAAAGAAAAGAAAAAGAAAACTTCCCCAAAAGGCAAAGAGGTATGAAGGGAATAAAGAAGTATAAAGCATAGAAAAGGCAAGGCAAATAAAAGCACAACATAAAATGATAGAAACAAATTCAAATATATCACTCACAGTTAAACATAAAAGAATCTTAGTAGTTAAAAGATAGGGATAATCAGTTTAGATTTTTTTTTTTAATGTAGCTGTATAGAAAGCCATATCTAAAATAGAAAAGTTAAAAGGCAGTTACTACCCAAAAACTAAAGACATACCACTATGGTAACTGCATAAATAAAAATTTTAAGACCCAAACCAAAACATTATTAAAAATAGAGGGCTGGGTGCATTGGCTCACGCGGGCAGATCACTTGAGCCCAGAAGTTCAAGACCAGCCTGGGCAACATAACGAAATTTCATCTTCAAAAAAAATTAGCTGGGCATGGTGGTACACGCCTGCAGTCCCAGCTATTTAGGAGGCTGAGGTGGATGGAATGATTGAGCCTCGTAGGTCCAGAATGTAGTGAGGTGTGATTGTGCCACTGCACTCCAGCCTGGGCAACACAGAGAGACCCTGTCTCAAAAAAAAAACAGAAACAAAACCCAATGAAAAACCACTGGGTGAAAGACTTTTGAGGAGTAGTATACAGTATTCCTGCAGTGTGAAAGTATCACCCCATAGATTATGAATTACAAATTGATAATTATAGATTATTAATTATAGAGGGAAAATATGCCTTTATAATGCAGAGGGAATTTGGCATCAATAGTAATGGAATGGCATGAAAATTATATGTCTCTTGATGGAAGGTAGTGGGCAGTATACAATGCCAGCAGTGTTGTATTCTTACCAAAAATGTTTAACCTGAATCTACTCTTGAGAAAATGAATGAATCCTGAAATGTGGGTTGCTCCTCAGGACATTTAGCTTGGATCTTCAAAGTCATGAAGGATAGGGAGAGGTGAAGGGACTCTTCTACATTGAGAGATATTAAAGAGATGAAAATCAAACATAAGAACGTTGGTTCTTGGAGTGAAAAAAAGCAAAGGTAAAATAACAGTATATATTTTTTTAAAATCCCAACTAAAAACAGTCTGGCAATTGTTGGGAAATTTTGATGATGAGCTTTCTGTTGGCCAGTGTTCCTGAATTAATTTTTTTAAAGTATAATGTTACTATGATTGTATAAGAGAATGTTCCTTCTGAAATATTTAGGGATAAATTGTATTGCTGTCTACAATCTACTTTAAGATGGTTTGGCAAAAGAGAACTTAGTGTAGTATATATAGAGAGATAGGGCTGATGTGGCAAGATATTAACAATTGCTAAATATAGGTAAAATATAGGAATGTTTACTGAACTTTCAACTTTTTTGTGGAGTTTTAAAATAAATGAATGAGGCCAGGTGTGGTGGCTCACGCCTGTAATTTCACACTTTGCGGGGCCAAGGTGGGCAGATCACTTGAGCTCAGGAGTTTGAAACTAACCTGAGCAACATTGTGAAACCTCGTTTCTACAAAAAATACAAAAATTAGCCAGGCGTGGTGGTGTGCACCTGTGGTCCCAGCTACTTGGGAGACTTAAGTGGGAGGATCGCTTGAGCCTGGGAGGCAGAGATTGCAGTGAGCCAAGATTGCACCACTGCACTCCAGCCTGGCTGACAGAGTGAGACCCTGCCTTTGAATGAATGATTGGTTGAATGAATGGATGGATTAAAAAAAGAAGAGAAATTAAGGTGAAGAAACACCAAGCACAGAGTTTTATTGAACTTTAAAGAAACGAATTCTAATTTTATAACAGACTTTCAGAGAACACTAGTTTGTTCCACGAAACAAGAATAACCTGGATACCACGCAGTGGCTCACGCCTGTAATCCCAGCACTTTGGGAGGCTGAGGCAGGCAGATCACAAGGTCAGGAGTTCGAGACCAGCCTGGCTGATATGGTGAAACCCCATCTCTACTAAAAATACAAAAAATTAGCTGGGCGTGGTGGCACGCGAGTGTAGTCTCAGCTACTCTGGAGGCAGAGGCAGGAGAATCACTCGAACTCAGGAGGCGGAGGTTGCTTTGAGCTGAGATCGAATCACTGACTCCAGCCTGGGGGACAGAGGGAGACTGTGTCTCAAAATAATAATAATAATAATAATAACCTGGATACCAAAACTGGAGAAGAGTAAGGGCAAAGAAGATTACAGGCCAATAATATTTATAAATCTAGATACAAAAATCCTGAATACAATATTAGAAAACTGAATCCAGTAATGTATAGAAATATTTTACTTATTCCGAGAAAGCAAGGGTAGCTTTACTTGAGACAATTTATAAATTTCATTTGCTGTATTTACAGAAAAATACATTCATAAAATTCATTGTTCATGTAAATGGATATTGTTGGCAAATAGAAATCAAAGGGAACTTCATAGCCTGATTTAAAAAAGTCTTAAATACAAAGAGATACTATAATGGGAAGACTATCATATTATAAAGCCGTTCTTCCAAATTGATCACTAGATTAAATACACTTCCAATCAGAATCCTAATAGAATATATTAAGGAATTTGACAAGCTGTTCTGCCTTTTATGTGAAAGTGCAAATGCTTGAGAATAGCAAAGACACAAAATGGAGGGATTACCAAGACATAATTAAACAGGGAGTATAAGGCCGGGCCCGGTGGCTCAAGCCTGTAATTCCAGCACTTTAGGATGCCAAGGTGAATGGGTCACCTGAGGTCAGGAGTTCAAGACCAGTCTGGCCAACTTGGCGAAACTTCGTCTATACTAAAAAATACAAAAAAATTGGGCTGGGTGCGGTGGCTCACGCCTGTAATCCTAGCACTTTGGGAGGCTGAGGCGTGTGGATCACGGGGTCAGGAGATCGAGACCATCTTGGCCAACATGGTGAAACCCCATCTCTACCAAAAACACAAAAATTAGCTGGGCGTGGTGGTGCGCACCTGTAGTCCCAGCTACTTGTGAGGCTAAGGCAGGAGAATCACTTGAACCTGGGTAGTGGAGGTTGCAGTGAGCTGAAATGGCACCACTGTACTCCAGCCTGGGCAACAGAGACGTCAGAGACTCCATCTCAAAAAACAAAACAAAAACGGGAAGTATGAAATTTGTACATGGATAGCCATATTGACCAGTAGAACAGCATGTGGAGCCCACAAACAGGTCTGTGTATTAACTGGCATTTCTGACAGGGATAGCAATGCAGATCACTGGGGAAAAGGAGAAAACTATTCATTAGACTGGGACGGTTGCATTGTAATATAGGAAAAAAAGGAACTCTATCACGCTGTATACGAAACTTAACTTTTTTTTTTTTTTGAGACAAAGTCTCGCACCGTCCCCTGGGCTGGAGTGCAATGGCTTGATCTCAGCTCACTGCAATCTCCACCTGCTGGGTTCACACAGTTCTCCTGCCTCAGCCTCCCAAGTAGCTGGGATTACAAGCGCACACCACCACACCCGGCTAATTTTTTTGTATTTTTAGTAGAGATGAGGTTTCATTATGTTGGCCAGACTGTTCGAGAACTCCTGACCTTGTGATCCACCTATCTTGGCTTCCCAAAGTGCTGGAATTATAGGCGTGAGCCACTACACCTGACCAGAATTTCTTTTTAAAAAATTTTTGTTTCAAAAATGGTGTGTGCGTGTGTGTGTGTTGGGGGTGGGGGGTTAGCTTGGTTGTTTTTGTTTTTTGAGACAGGATCTGTCCTGTCACCCAGGCTGGAGTGCAGTGGTGCAATCTTGGCTCACTGCAACCTCCACTTCCTGGGCACAAGCCATCTTTCCACCTCAGCTCCCAAGTAGCTGGAACTACAGGCACACACCACCATGCTTGGCTGATTTTTGTATTTTTTATAGAGATGGAGTTTCGCCATGTTGCCCAGGCTGGTCTCAAACTCCTGAGCTCAAGCAATCTGCCTGCCTTAGCCTCCCAAAGTGTTGAGATTACAGGGGTGAGCCACTGCGCCTGGCCACAAAAATTACTTCTGCATAGGATAAAGACAAATACAAAAGGCTAACTTTTATCAGAAAATAAAGAACATCTTTATAAATGTAATATAAAGAATCCTTTTTTTAATTAAATTTTTTTATTTCCATAGATTATTGGGGAACAGGTGGTATTTGGTTACATGAGTAAGTTCTTTAGTGGTGATTTGTGAGATTTTGGTGCACCCATCCTCTGAGCAGTATACAATGAACCCAATTTGTGGTCTTTTATCCCTCACCCCCTTCCCACCCTTTCCCCCTGAGTCCCCAAAGTCCATTGTGTCTTCCTTATGCCTTTGCATCCTCATAGCTAAACTCCCGCGTATAAGTGAGAACATACTATGTTTGGTTTTCCATTCCTGAATTACTTCATTTAAAATGATAGCCTCCAGTCTCATCCAGGTCGCTGCTGATAAAATCGATTAATTCCTTCTATGGCTAAGTGGTATTCCATCATATATGTATATCTACCAGTTTCTCTTTACTTTTTGATTGATGGGCATTTGGGTTGGTTCCACAGTTTTGCAGTTGCAAATTGTGCTACTGTAAACATGGGTGTACAAGCATCTTTTTCATATCATGGCTTCTTTTCCTCTGGACAGATAGCAGTAGTGGGATTGCTGGATCAGATGGTAGTTCTACTTTTAGTTCCTGAAGGAATTCCCACGCTGTTTCCATAGTGGTTATGCTGTTTACCTTCCCACCAGCAGTGTAGAAGTGTTCCCTTTTCACTGCATTCACACCAACATCTGTTAATTTTTGATTTTTTGATTATGGGCATTCTTGCAGGAGTAAGGTGGTATTTCATTGTGGTTTTGATTTGCATTTCCCTGATTATTAGTGACATTGAGCAGTTTTTCACGTTTGTTGGACATTTGTATACCTTCTTTTGAGAATTGTGTATTCATGTCCTTAGCTCACTTTTTGATGAGATTGTTTCTGTTTTGTTTTGCTTTTTTTTTGTTTTTTTCTAATTTGTTTGAGTTCATTATAGATTCTGGATATTAGTCCTTTGTTAGATGTCTAGATTGTGAAGATAAGTACCAAAGTTACGTCTTTGTTTTTATTGCATTTGCCTTTGGGTTCTTGGTCATGAAATCCTTCCCTAAGCCAATGTCTAGAAAGGTTTTTCCAGTATTATCTTCTAGAATTTTTAGAGTTTCAGCTCTTAGATTTATGTCCTTGATCATGTTGAGTTAATTTTAGTATAAGGTGAGAGATGAGGACCCAGTTTCATTCTCCATGTGGCTTGCTCGTTATCCCAGGACCATTTGTTGAATAGGGTGTCCTTTCCCCACTTTATCTTTTTGTTTGCTTTGTCGAAGATTAATTGGTACCACCATCATCCTTCACAGAATTAGAAAAGACAGCCCCAAAATTCATATGGAACCAAAAAAGACCCTGCATAGCCAGAGCAAGACTAAGCAAAAAGAACATCTGGAGGCATCAAATTACCTGATTTCAAACTGGCATAAAAATAGGCACATAGACCAATGCAGCCGAAGAGTACAGGGAAAGAATTCTTAAAGGAGAAACAGTATACTAGCCATAACAAAAAATGTGATTACCACAATAAATATGTATATAAATTCAGCATTATTAAAATTAAAATTTTCTTTTTCTTTTTTTTGAGACGGAGTCTCACTCTGTCGCCAGGCTGGAGTGCAGTGGCATGATCTCAGCTCACTGCAACCTCCACCTCCCAGGTTGAAGCAATTCTCCTGCCTCAGCCTCACGAGTAGCTGGGATCACAGGCACCTGCCACCACCTATAACTAACTCTTGTATTTTTAATAGCAACGGGATTTCGCCATGTTGGCCAGGCTGGTCTCGAATTCCTGACCTCATGGGATCCACCTGCCTCAGCCTCCCAAAATGCTGCGGTTACAGTCATGAGATACCACGCCCTGCCTTAACAACATTTTAAAAAGACAATAATTTCTTAATTTTGATGAAGTTCAATTTATTAAAAAAATTAATAGATTATGTTTTTGTTCTATATAAGAAATCATTTCCTAGCCTAAGGTCATAAAGATCTCCTATATTTTCTTCCAGAAGTTTTATTTTAATTAATTAGTTTATATTTTGAGAAGGGGTCCTGCTTGGTTACCCAGGCTGGAGAGCAGTGGTGCCATCGTAGCTCACTGTACCCTCGACCTCCTAGACTCTAAGGACCCTCCCATCCCAACCTCCAGAGCAGCTGGGATCCCAGACTCAAGCCTCCTCACCCTGGCTAATCTTTTAATTGTTTTATAGAGAAGGATCTTCCTATGTTCCCCAAGCTGGTCTCAAACTCCTGGGCTCAAGTAATCCTCCCACATCTGGCATAGAAGTTTTATAGTTAGGTTTTACATTTAGGTCTATAATGCTTTTTGCAAATAGCCTGAGGTATGGATCAGTTTTGTTTTGTTTTGTTTTGTTTTGAGATGGAATCTTGCTCTTTTGCCAGGCTGGAGTGCAGTGGCACAATCTCAGCTCACTGCAACCTCTGTCTCCCGGATTCAAGCGATTCCCCTGCCTTAGCCTCCTGAGTAGCTGGGACTACAGGCACGCGCCACCACACCTGGCTAATTTTTGTATTTTAGTAGAGATGGGGTTTCACCATGGCCAGGATGGTCTCGATATCCTGACCTCATGATCCGCCTGCCTCGGCCTCCCAAAGTGCTGGAATTACAGGCATGAGCCACCACACCCAGACTTGGATCAGTTTTTTTAATGAGTATCCAGTTCAAGCACCATTTATTGAGAAGCCAGTCCTTTCATCATTAAATTGTCTATGCACCTTGCACCTTTATAAAAAATCAGTTGGCCCACCTACATAATATACTGTCTTGATTACTGTAGCTTGTATGGAAATCAGGTAGTGTGAGTCTTCTAACAAAATTTTCAAAACTATGTTGGTTATTCTAGGTCTTTTGTTTTCCTTATAAATTTTAGGCTTAGCTTGTTGAATTCTACAAATAATCCTCCTGGGATTTTGATTAGGACTAAATTGAATGTAATTTGGGGGCAGAATTGTTAACTATATTTAGTCTTTCATATATATGGTATTTCTTTCTATTTAGGTTGTCTTTGATTTCTTTCATCAGTGTTTTGTACATTTTTCAGCATAGAGATCTTGTGCATATTTTGCTACATGATATCTAGGTCTTTCATACTCTTATAAATGATACTGCTTTTTTTTTTTAAAGAAAAATTTAATTTCCCCTTTTTGTGGCCGTGTAAGAATATAATTGACTTTGGTATCCTGCAATGTTACTAAACTTACTTATTATTTAAAGTACCTATTTTGTAGATTTTCTGGTTTTTCTATATGGATAAATCATGTCTATACATAGAGACAGTTTAGTTTTTTCCTCTCTAATCTATATACCTTTTCTTTCTTTCCCTTGCTTTATTGTATTGGCTAAAACTTCTAGTATGATGGTGGCAGCATTCCCAACCAGAAGAGACCTGGATGGGGTTGGTTTTCGGATGAAACTGTTCCATCTCACATTATCAGACATTAGATTATTCTCACAAGGAGTGCTCAGCCTACAACCCTCGAATGCACAGTTCACAATAGGGGTTTGTGCTCCTATGAGAATCTGATGATGCCACTGATCTGACAGGAGGTGGGGCTCAGGAGGTAATGCTTGCTCGCCTACTGCTCACCTCCTGCTGTGTGGCCCAATTCCTAACAGGCCACTGGGGTTGGGAAATGCTGTGTAGAGGAAGGGCGAGGGTGAACGTTCTTACTTTTCTCCTGTTCTTGAGGGGTTAGCTTGGTTTTCCACCATTATACATGACGTTAGCTGTAAGTTTTTAATAAATGTCCTATGTCCTTTGTTTGAGGGAGTTCCCTTATATTTCTAGTTTTCTGATACTTTTTATCATAAATGAATATTGAATTTTATTGATCATTTCATAATACTTTTTTTTCTTTTTCTTTCTTTTGTTTTTTTTTTTTAAGAGACAGCATCTTGGCCAGGCGTGGTGGCTCATGTCTGTAATCCCAGCACTTTGGGAGGCTGAGGTGGGTAGATCACCTGAAGTCAGGAGTTTGAGACCAGCCTGGCCAACATGTTGAAACCCCATCTCTACTAAATATACAAAAATTAGCTGGGCATGGTGGCGTGCACCTATATAGTCCAAGCTACTCGGGAGGCTGAGGCAGGAGAATTGTTTGAACGTGGGAGGCAGAGGTTGCAGTGAGCTGAGATTGTGCCACTGTACTCCGGCCTGGGTGACAGAGTGAGACTCCGTCTCAAAAAATTAAAAAGAGACAGTTGTCTTGCTTTGTTGCCCAGGCTGGAGTATAGTGGCATGATCATAGCTCGCTGCAGCCTTGACCTCCTGGACTCAAGCAGTCCACCTGCCTGGGCTTCCCAACATGCTAGGATTACATGTGTGAGTCACTGCACCTAGCCCCTTTAATAGTACTTTTGATGAGGTTTTAAATGGGAAACACTGCCAATTGTAAAGTCAAACATTTGCATACCTGTCTTCAATTCAGCAGTTCTACTCTTGTACATGTGCCCCAGAATACAGGTATAAAAATATTCATATCAACATTATTTACTATATAAAAATGTAGAGAACAGGCTAGGTGTGGTGGCTAAGGCCTGTAATCCCAGCCCCAGCACTTTGGGATGTCAAGGCAAGATGTCAAGGATCGCTTGAGCCTAGGAGTTTGAGATCAGCCTGAGCATATGAGGCCCGTCTCTACAAAAAAATAAAAGCAGCCATATGGGGTGGTGCATGCCTGTGGTCCCAGCTACTCAGGTGACTGAGACGGAAGGATTGCTTGAGCCCGAGAGGTTAAGTCTGCATTGAACTGTAATTGCATCACTGCACTCCAGCCTAGGTGACAATGCAACAAATCAAGATCCCTGTTTCAGAAAAGAAAAGAAAATGTGGAAACAACCCGAATGTCCATCAGCAGCTCAGTGGATAAAACTGTGGTATATTCACAATGAAATCTTTTACTGCAGTGAAATAAATGTACCAACGTAGGTATATGTTATAAAATGAAAAGTAAGCTACCCTTCATCCTTTTTCTCTACATACCCCGTTCCATTTGGAATAATGTCTTATATTCTTATAGAGTGATTTAATACTTGCGTACCTATATATTATCAGTTTTTCTTTAAACTGTGGTAAAGTACACATAACATTGACCATTTTAACCAATTTTAAGTGTAGGGGCAGTGGCATGAAGAACATTAACATTGGTATGCGGCCATCACCACCATCCATCCTCAGAACCTCTTCTCACTTTCCAGACTAAAAGGGTATACCCATTAAACAATAACTCTCCATTCCCCAGCCCCTGGCAACCGCCATTCTACTTTTTGTCTCTCTGAATTTGACTACTACTAGGTACCTCATGGTAGTGGAATCATAACAGTATCTGTTTGTGACTGGGTCATTTCCATAATATGATTTTGCAAGGTTCATCTATATTATGGCATATGTCCGAATTGTCTCCTTATGGGTAGATAATATTCCATTGTAGGTGTATACCACATTCTTTTACCCAGGTTTTTTTTTTTTTTTGAGACAGAATCTTGCTCTGACCCGGGCTAGAGTGCAGTGGCATGATCACAGCCCACTGCAACCTCTGCCTCTCAGGTTCAGGCAATTCTCATACCTCAGCCTTTTGAGTAGCTGGCACTACTGGTGTGCTAATTTTTGTATTTTTAGTAGAGATGGAATTTTGCCATGTTGCCCAGGCCGATCTCAAACTCCTGAGCTCAGGCATTCCACCCACCTCAGCCTCCCAAAATGCTGGGATTTTTTTATAGGTATGAGTCACTGCACCTGGCCTCTTTTACCCAATATTTTCTTAAAAGAAAACTTACTGTCTAGAGATTTTTAAAAAAATTATAAACAAATGCATGTTCAACTTTACATTAATAATTTGAAAGCCTAGAGGAAATGGAGAAAATGTCCATTAAAATGTTAACCCTGTTGACTCTAGGAGAAGTAGAAAACCTGAAAAAGACCTAAGACCCAGCTGATTAGCAGCCACATTTATGTGGTTATGTGTGTGTGTGTGTTTGCTTTCATTAACACATGTTTTGTGGTTAAATACTAGTTTGAAATAATTTTTTAGGCTCAAAATTTTGAACAGGGCTGTTTTGTTTTTGGTTTTTGAGACAGGATCTCACTCTCATCCAGGTTGGAGTGCAGTGACACAGTCTTGGCTCACTGCAGCCTCTGCCTCCCAGGCTCAAGTGATCCTCCCACCTCAGCCTCCCAAGTAACTGAGACCACAGGTGCTTGCCACCACGTCCAGCTGATTTTTTTTTTTGTATTTTTGGTAGACAGGGATTCATCATGTTGCCCAGGCTGGTCTCAAACTTCTGAGCTCAGGCATTCCACCTGCCTTGGTCTCCCAAAGTGCTGGGATTACAGGTGTGAGCCACCACACCTGGCCTAAGAAGTCTGTTTCTTCTTTCTTTTTCTTTCTTTCTTTCTTTCTTTTTTTTTTTTTTTTGAGATGGAGTTTCACTCTTGTTGCCCAGGCTGGAGTGCAATGGCACAATCTTGGTTCACCACAACCTCCACTTCTTGGCTTCAAGTGATTCTCCTGCCTCAGCCTAGGATTACAGGCATGCGCCACCACACCTGACTACTTTTGTATCTTTAGTAGAGATGAGGTTGCTCCATGTTGGTCAGGCTGTTCTCAAACTCCTGACCTCAAGTGATCTGCCCGCCTTGGCCTCCCAAAGTGCTGGGATTATAGGTGTAAGCCACCACACCCAGCCATAATTCTGTTTCTTAGAGCTGAAGTGGATGTCTGCTAGGCTGTATCAGATCTCATCCAAAAAAAAAAATTCTTTTTGAAGTGGGGTCTTGCTGTGTTGCCCAGGCTAGTCTCAAACTTCAAACTTTGAACTCTGAACACCTAGGCCCAAGCAGTACTCTTTCCCCAGCCTCTTGAGTAGCTGGGGTTACAGGTGTGTGCCATTGTGCCCGGCCACATCACATATTTTTTTAAAAATCTGCATTACTTACATTCAAGAGATCCTTTGTATTCAGAATTCAGTCTGTGTTTTAGACCTCATTTTACTATGTATTGATGCTTTAGTGCATGTCTGTCCACTATTACCTGTTATCATTTCAGTACTTACTAGTTTCTTGAATTCAGACTATCACATCTTATTCCTATCTACTATAGCATGTGCTTTGCATGAAGAGAGTAGTTTATGAAAAATTTTTAAATCTGTTCCAACATTTCATGGACTTTGCCAAGTATTGCTGAGGTTGTTTGCAGGATAGAGAAAAGAAATTGATGCTTGGAGTTTTTCCTTTGGAGGATTTGGTATGGTTTGTCACAGATTTTTGCGGTTCCCAGCTCCTGGGTGAAAATGAGAACAACTGACAAGAGAAGAATGTGGATTGTTGTAAAATACAAAACCAGTGCCTGGAACAAATGCAGAACTAATTATTAGGAGAGATATCTGAAAGTAAAAGACCATCTGAAAACAGGGAAATAGTGATTAACTCCTAGCTTAGGTCTTTGGCCCTTAGTTCACAACTTAACATTAACATTATCTTATCCTCTTATTTGCTTATCGGCCTGCTTTCTTACCTGTGATTAGAGCTGGGAGGATCATTTGAGCCCCGGAATTGGAGACTAGGCTGGGCAACATAGGAGACCCTGTCTCTACAAAAATTTAAAAAGTAGCTGAGCTGGCTGGGTGCAGTGACTCAAGCCTGTAATCCCAGCACTTTGGGAGGCCGAGGTGGGTGATCACCTGAGGTCAGGAGTTTGCCACCAGCCTGGCCAACATGGTGAAACTCTATCTCTACTAAAAATACAAAAATTTTCTACTAAAAATACAAAAATTAGCTAGGTGTGGTGGCAGGCACCTGTAATTCCAGCTACTCAGGAGGCTGGAGCAGGAGAATCACTTGAACCCAGGAGGTAGAGGTTGCAGTGAGCTGAGATCGTGCCACTGCATTCCAGCCTGGCAACAGAGTGAGAATCCCTCTCAAAAAAAAAAAAAACTTAACATTTTACCAAAAGCTATACTGGTTCTCTTTGGACTTTGGTGGGTTTTTTTTTTTGTTTTTTTTTGAGACGGAGTCTCACTCTGTCACCCAGGCTGGAGTGCAGTGGCTAGATCTCAGCTAACTGCAACCTCTGCCTCCTGGGTTCAAGCGAATCTCCTGCCTCAGCCTTCTGAGTAGCTGGGATTACAAGTGCATCTATCACACCGGACTAATTTTTTTTTCTTTTTTTTTTCACCTCACTGGTGCTTGATACTTTTTTTTTTAGTAGAGACAGGATTTCACCGTGTTAGCCAGGATGGTCTCGATCTCCTGACCTCGTAATCTCCCCACCTCAGCCTCCCAAAGTGCTGAATTACAGGCGTGAGCCACCGTGCCTGGCCAACTTTGGTTGTTATTTTGTGGTCTTGGAGTTTATAGTAAATAAACTTCCCATCTCTATAGGGGATGGTAGTTATACAGATAGAACTGGACTGTATAAATCATAATCCTTTTTTTTTTTTTGAGACATTTTACTAGAAATATAGGAAGATAATAAATAGCAGTCATGAATTTTGATATATTTTGCTTTAGAATAAATAAGCTATATCCTCATTTTTCTTATTTGTTTGCACACCAGTGGAAATCTTATCACAGTCTAAAGCCAGAATTTGGGAACTATTGTACCAGGTCATACTGTTTCTTGGGAAATTTTCTTTGTGTATTAGATAAATGGTCTACGGCCATACCACCCTGAACACGCCGGATCTCGTCTGATCTCGGAAGCTAAGGCAGGGTCGGGCCTGGTTAGTACTTGGATGGGAGATAAATGGAGAAAGTCAAGGCACAGTATCTAACTGAAAGCTGACTAGCTGACATTGTATTATAAAGATTTTATGGGAAAATCTTCCAAGTGTTTTTTGGTGGTTTTTTGTTCTGTTTTGTTTTTGTTTTTGAGACAGGGTCTCTGTCATCCAGGCTGGAGTGCAGTGGTATAATCATGGCTCACTGCAGCCTCAACTTCCTGGGCTCAAGTGATCCTCCCACCTCAGCCTCAGACCACGGGTGTGTGCTAATGGGCTCAGCTGTTTTTATTTTTTTTAATTGAGACGGAGTCTTGCTCTGTTGCCCAGGCTGGAGGGCAGTGGCATAATCTTGGCTCACTGCAACCTCCACTGCCTGGTTCAAGTGATTCTCGTGCCTCAGCCTCCTGAGTAGCTGGGACCACAGGCACGCATCATCATGCCCGGCTAATTTTTTGTGTGTTTTTAGTAGAGATGGAGTTTTGCCATGTTGGCCAGGCTAGTCTTGAACTCCTAACCTCAGGTGGTCCGCCCACCTTGGCCCCCAAAGTGCTGGGATTACAGGCTAGAGCCACTGCACCCAGCTGTCTCAGCTACTTTTTAAATTTTTGTAGAGACAGGGTCTCCTGTGCTGCCCAGCCTGGTCTGCAACTCCAGGGCTCAAGCGATCCTCCCAGCTCAGCCTCCCAAATTGCTAGGATTACAGGTGTGAGCCACTGCACCCAACTCCTCCCGAGATTTTTTTTGCAAATGTATAATTTTACAATTCCTGGTCTCAGATATGCTCTGTTATTGGTGATGGTAATGTTGTTATAAAATTGTTAAACAATATCCTGGTTAATACATTGTTTTCTCAATATAGTATTTGATTTAGTAGGTTTCTAGATAATCATATATAACAATGTTGAACAAATTTTCTGAGTAGTATATTAAGTAACTGGTGGATTGATACCTTATGAGTGTTAACAGACTGCTTTGAGATTTTTAATTTAGATGTGACTCTTTCATTGTATACTCAGGACTTGGGTTCTAAAGTCAATACACAAAATGAAATTAGGCTCGAAAATATTTGAAATTTTTAGTAATTACTTTTTTTGTAAATAGCCTTGTACAGAAATATATATGTACATATACATATATGCATGATTTGTGCTGTATTTGGTAGCATATAATTCCGTAGGCTGAATCTTAATATTAAGAGATTAAAGCAGCTGAATGTCTTGATGTTTGGAACACAAAGCAGATGTAGAGAGACTCAAACTTCCTGGTTTTTCTGTCTCTCATCATCTTCATGAAGATAATATTTCTTCTGGTTCTTCATTGGTCAGTATTTCTCTGTGGCCTCAAATGTCTTTCTGACACTTACAGTTTCACTCTCCTAGGTTAACCATGCAGAAAATATTAAGTGGAAAATTGCAGAAATAAACAACTGTAAGTTTCAAATTGTGCCCCATTCTGAGTAGTATAATGAAATCTATGGTTATGCCTGTAACCTTATTTACTCAAGAGGCTGAGACAGGAGAATCGCTTGAACCTGGGAGGCAGAGGCTGTAGTGAGCCAACATCGTGCCACTGCGCTCCTGCCTGGGCAACAGAGCAAGACTGTCTCAAAAAAAAAAAAAAAGAATTTACCTGTAAGTACTACTAAGCCAGAGTATGAGAGAGAAAACGATTAACAAGAACTTTAAACAAATGTTCAGGGGTAAAGGCAATTATAGTAGTCCTTCCTTAACCTCAGCGCATATATTCTAAGACCCCCAGAGAACACTGACTATATCTAGATTAACTTCTGCAGCAGCCCTTAGAATTCCTCACTGAACCTAGTTCCTACCTATGCTTTGCATACACAGAAGCCTTATGAGATTGTTAGCCAAACTGAAGAGAGTACTACTTTTTTTTCCCCTCGTTTCTGTTTTCCTTCTGTTTTTTTTCCTAATTTATTTATTCAAGAAATAGTTACTGAAAGCCTGCTAAGTGTTAGGTAGTATTCTAGGTGCTGAGAATTCAACAGTAAATAAAACTGACAAAAATGCTTGCCCTTACGAGGCTTTATTCTCATGGGGGAGATAGGCAGAAATTAAATTTTATAGTATATTGGAAAATTATGTGTTATTTGGGAAAATAAAGCAAAGAAGGATGGGTTGTTGGCTTGATGTTGCAAATTTTTTTGAGACAGTCTTGCTCTGTTGTCCAGGCTGAAGTGCAGTGGCACAGTCTTGGCTCACTGCAACCTCTGCCTCCCGGGTCAAGCGATTCTCCTGCCTCAGCCTCCTCAGTAGCTGGGATTACCAGGCATGTGCCACCATGCCCAGCTGATTTTTGTATTTTATTTTATTTATTTGTTTTATTTATATTGAGTTGGAGTCTCGCCCTTGTTGCCCAGGCTGGAGTGCAATGGTGCGATCTTGGCTCACCACAACCTCTGCCTCCTGGGTTCAAGCGATTCTCCTGCCTCAGCTTCCGGAGTAGCTGGGATTACAGGCATGTACCAACATGCCCAGCTGATTTTTGTATTTTTAGTAGAGATGAGGTTTCTCTATGTTGGTCAGGTGGTCTCCATGTTGGTCTTGACCTCAGATGATCTGCCCACCTTGGCCTCCCAAAGTGCTGGGATTACAAGCATCACCCACTGTGCCCAGCTGATTTTTGTATTTTTAGTAGAGATGAGATTTTACCATGTTGGACAGACTGATCTCAAACTCCTGACCTCAAGTGATCCACCTGTGTCAGCCTCCTCCCAAAGTGCTGCAATTAACATGTGAGCTACTGCGCCGGGCCTGATGTTGCAGTTTTAAGTAAGGTAGTCAAGGGCATATTCACTGAGAAGGTAACATTTGAGGAAGATTTAAAGGCAGTGATTGAAGGAGCCATGAGAAATACGGGGAAAGAAAGTTCCAGAACAGTGAGTTTAACAGACTGTGAGGCAAGGAGTCAGCCAGGTGTGTTGTAGACCTTGTAAAGACAGCACAGTGGCCATTGTGGCTACGATGGAATCAGTAGTGATGAGGAAATTGGGTCAGGGAGATAACACAGTGTCAGATTGTTCAGGATTTATAGGCCATTGTAAGGGCTTTGAACTTTATTAAGGAGGGGACCATTATTGGAGGGATTTAAGAAGTGGAGTAATATGGTTGATTTTTTTGTGTGTGTGAGATGAAGTCTCGCTCTGTTGCCAGGCTGGAGTGCAGTGGCCCCATCTCAGCTCATTGCAACCTCGTCTCCTGGGTTCAACTGATTCTCCTGCCTCAGCCTCCGGAGTAACTCTGACTACAGGCATGCGTCACCATGCCCAGCTAATTTGTGTATTTTTTAGTAGAGACGGGGTTTCACCATGTTGGCCAGCATGGTCTGTAAGTCTTCACCTCGTGATCCTCCCACCTTGGCCTCCCAAAGTGCTAGGATTACAGGCGTGAGCCAGTGCACCCAGCCCATCAATTTATATTTTTAAAGGATCACTCTCTTTTCTGAGTTGAGATTAGACTGAAGCCAGGCAAAGGTAGAAGCAGGGAGACTAGGTAGGAGGCTGCTGCAATAATTCAGGCAAAAGATGATAGTGACTTAGACCACAGGCAGTGGTGGAGGAAGTAAGTCATAGTTGGAGTCTGTGTATTTTTTTTAACTTATTGATTCTGAATGATTTCAAATGTTAAAAAAATTGCAAGAGTATTACAAAAACCTTCTGTGTACTTTTCACTCAGATCCCCCAATTATTAACATTTTAACATATTTGCTTTATCTCTTACTTCTCTCTCTGCGGGAACACATCCTTTTTTTTTCTGAACTATTTAAGCATATGTTGCAGACATGCTTCCCTATTTAGTACTTTGGTGTTTATTTCCTAAAAGGAAGGATATTTTCCTTATACAGTTGTATTAGTCAGCTTGGCTGCCATAACAAAATACCAAAGACTGGGTGGCTTAAACAAAGCCATTGATTTTTTCACAGTTGTAGAGGTTGCAGAGTTCAAGATCAAGGTCCAGTTTAGTCTCTGGTAAGGGCTTAGGGCTCCTCCTGGCTTTGCTCTGTCACCCAGGCTAGAGTGCGGTGGAGTGATCATGGCTCACTGCACCCTCAGCCTCCCAGGCTCCAGTGATCCTCCCACCTCAGCCTCCGAGTAACTACAGTTGTGTGCAGTTACACCTGCCTCACTTAAAAAAATTTTTTTGTAGAGATGGCATCTTACTGTGTTGCCCAGGTTGGTACTAACCTCATAGAGTTGTGCTAAGGATGTCAGTTAATATCTGTATCCTCTTTAAAACAGTCCCTGGCATATAGAAAGTATTAAGTATTTGTTAAATGAATTAAAAATTATAGGCTGGGCGTGGTGGCTTACACCTGTAATCCCAGCACTTTGGGAGGCTGAGGTGGGCAGATCACGAGGTGAGGAGATCAAGACCATCCTGGCTAACATGGTGAAAACCCATCTCTACTAAAAAGACAAAAATTAGCTAGGTGTGGCGGTGTGTGCTTGTAGTCCCAGCTACTTGGGAAGCTGAGGCAGGAGAACCGCTTGAACCCGGGAGATGGAGGTTGCAGTGAGCCAAGGTCTTGCCACTGTACTTTAGCCTGGTGACAGAGCTAGACTCCATCTCAAATATATATATATTTATATATCTGTATCTCCTAAATCTTTCCCTTTTCCAAAGACAAAGAGACTCATTTCATAGTCCTCCTCAGCACTTTTTCTCATGAGCTGCTCTGTCTGGAATACTCTTTCCCTTTCTTCCTGCCTAGGAAAATTTAACTTCTTTATCAAATATGTAATTAGTATTAATTGGACACCTGGGCCAGGGGCAGTGTCTCACACCTGTCATCCCAGCACTTTGGGAAGCCAAGGTGGGTGGGTCACCTGAGGTCAGGAGTTTGAGACCAGCCTGGCCAACATGATGAAACCCCGTCTCTACTAAAAATACAAAAATTAGCTGGGCGTGGTGGCAGGTGTCTGTAATCTCAGCTACTGGGGAGGCTGAGGCAGGAGAATTGCTTGAACCTGGGAGACGGAGGTTGCATTGAGCTGAGATCATGCCACTGCACTCCAGCCTGGGCGACAGAGTGAAACTCCATCTCAAAAATAAAAATAAAAATTGGACACCTTCCAGACATTGAATTAGTCATTAATAACAAGGTAGTATTGTAATCTAAGCATTTTGGGAGGCCAAGGTAAGAGGATCGTGAGCAAAACCCTGTCTCAACAAACAAGCAAGCAAACAAAAGAATAAGGCAATAAACAACAGAAATTCCAGTCTTGTGGGTGCTTATAATCCAGTGGGGATACAGATAAGTATACTGCAGTGTGATAAATGCTATAACAAGGAATAGTATAGGGTGCTTAAAGACACTGCCTTAAGGCATCTTCCCAGACTACCTCAAACACTTTTTTTCATTCCTCCGGAGTTTCCAAAGTTCTCTGACTAGAGTGGAGAGTTTGCACTGGGGAGAAGTAGTAATAAAATAGTTTGGGGTGGTTTGCGGGAAGAAGTAGAGATTTAACATGGGGGTGGTCAGAAACTGATGTGAATTAAATTTAAAATTTCAGACATTTTCCTGTGGATGAGTAGAAAACTACTGAAAATGATGTAGGATGAGTTATCACAGAAAAGGAAAATTCTGAGTAAAAGAGAACACAAGGTAGCAGGGTTTTTGGAAATTGTGAGTAATTCATTAAAGATAGAACTTTGAATTTGAGGGGGAAGAAATAATACTGGAAGAGAAAGCAGGATGGAGATCATAAAGGAAGCTAAAATGTTTCAGCTTTTTCCACTGAGCAGTGGGAAATCATGGACAGATTTGATATGAGAAATAATTGGATAATTTTTGCATATTCAAAAATGAATTTGTCTCCCACTTCCCTGCCTTGCTCCCCTGTTAAAATAAAAACAGGGACTGATTTATATCCCGCTCCTGAATGCGTGTAAAATTTATGCAAAAATATCTTCTATGAAAACGATTTGTAGGCTGGGCACGGTGGCTCACGCCTGTAATCCTAACACTTTGGGAAGCCAAGGTGGGTGGATTGCCTGAGCTCAGGAGTTCGAGACCAGCTTGGGCCACGTGGTGAAACCCTGACTCTGCTAAAATACAAAAAATTAGCCAGACGTAGCAGCATGCACCTGTAGTCCTAGCTACTCCACAGGTTGAGGCAGGGAATTGCTACAACCCAGGATGCAGAGGTTGTGGTGAGCCGAGATTGCACTACTGCTCTCTAGCCTGGGCAACAGAAAGAGACTTCATCCCTTTTAAAAAAAAAAAAGAAAGAAAGAAAAGAAAGAAAATTATTTGTAATCTGTAGACTTTCCTGGGAGATGTCTTGAGATGTAAAATCCCATCTTTTGGGCTATGGGTTTTTGTTTTCTCCAGATAAACCTGATCTTTTCTAAGAAAGAGAGAGAGAGAGAAAGAAAGAAAGCAAAGAGAAGAGGGAGGGAGAAGGGAGAAAGAAAGAGAAAAGAAAGAAATTTGGCAACAATATAGCGAGGAAATTTGAGGGTACCAAGTCTAGGGACAGATGACTAGTTAGGAGGCTGTTGCAGGAGTGGTCCAGGTCAATGGTGATGAATCCTAGAAAACAGCAATAGTTAGAAGGGAAATACAAGAAGGGATAAAGTTGAGAAATATTATTGGAGGCAAAATTGGCTAGAGTTGGGAGGTTTATTAATAGATGTAAGGGGGTAAGGAGGAGGAGTTAGAAAGAATTGCTAAAATTCTGACTAAAGAGGAAGAAGAGAAAGATGATCAATGTTTTATTAATCATAAAATATTAAAATCAGCTGGGTGCAGTGGCTCATGTCTGTAATCCCAGCACTTTGGGAGGTTGAGGCAGGTGGATCCCTTGAGGCCAGGAGTTCAAGACCAGCCTGTCTCTACTAAAAATACAAAATTAGCTGGGCATAGTGGCACAGCTTGTAAATCCAGCTACTCAGGAGGCTGAGGCAGGAGAATTGCTTGAACCTGGGAGGCAGAGGTTGCACTGAGCCATTGCACTCCAGCCTGGGAAATGAGCGAAAATAGCCAGACATAGTGGCACATGCCTGTAGTCCCAGCTGCTTGAGAGGCTGTGGTGGGAAGATAACTTGAAACCAAGAGGCAGAGGTTGCAGTGAGCCAAGATTGTGACTGCATTCCAGCCTGGGTGACAGAAAAAAATAAATAAATAAAAGCAAGCTCAGGGCGCCTCGGAGACTTTGAGGTGGATGTGTACATTAACTGGTAAAGGGAGATCCAAGCCTGACATCTACAGATATGGGAGTCATTGATACCTAGGTTGAAGTAATTAAAGCAACCAGGAGATGGAAGAAGGCGATTATGCTGATAGCATTCCATTTTCTCTGTGTTAAGCCCTGTCTTAATTATTTTACATACGTTGTTTTATTTAGTTCTAACAATCCTGTGAGGCTGTCACAGGAAAGCAACGTAGAGAAGAGACTCCAAAGCTAACAAATGACAGAGCCAGAAATGGAAAAGATTAACTTAAAAGCCTGAATGTTAAAACACTATGCTATGAGTAGAGAACAGTGCTCAGGAGAGAATCCTGGAGAACATCAACATTTATAAGAGGATGATCATGGGCAGACTGGCTACCTATACATGATTGTAGAGGAGAAGCCAGAGAGGTAGGATGAAAACCAGGAGAGTGGTTAAGACAGAAACCAAAGGAGAAAGTATTGTGACATTTTTCTGTGTGCCAAAAGCCACAAATAAATAACGTATTAAAAAATCTGCATTGGGTTTACTAAATTGGAATTTATTAGCAACCTTGAAATTTGGTGTTTGAGTGAACTGTTGGCAACATAAATGAGATAATAATTTATATAAAGCTGTTAGCATGGTAGATTGCATATTTTTTAAGTGCAATAAAAAGATGGCTCCTATAATTACGGAGTTAATGGGAGTTAAAAGTGTAGACAGTGAACATACAAAACTCTTTTGGACTCTTCACCGTTAAAGATCTTAACTAACATTAGGCAAGGAAGGGAAGGCTAGGGATAACCTAAGGTGGTCTCAAGAAAATGTTAAGATAGGAGAAACATGCATATACATACGTTGAAAGACAGCCTGAAGGAATGCAATATAGGGCACAGTGGCTCGCGCTGTAATCCCAACACTTTGGGAGGCTGAGGCAGGTGGATCACCTGAGGTCAGGAGTTCAAGACCAGCCTACCAACATGGTGAAACCCCCGTCTCTACTAAAAATGCAAAAAACATTAGTTGGGCGTGGTAGCAGGTGCCTGTAATCCCAGCTACTTCAGGAGGCTGAGGCAAGAGAATTGCTTGAACCCAGGAGGCGGAGGTTGAGTCGAGATTGTGCCATTGCAGTCCAGCCTGGGCGACAAGAGGGAAACTCTGTCTCAAAAATAAATTAAAAATAATAAATAAATAAATAAAAATAGGAATCAAACTAAAATAGAAGCAAGGACAGGCCAGGCGCAGTAGTTCATTCCTGTAATCTCAGCACTTTGGGAGGCCAAGGCAGGCAGACTGCTTGAACCCAAGAGTACAGGACCAGCCTGGGCAACATGACAAAACCTTATCTCTACTAAAAATACAAAGAAAAATTAGCCAGGCATGGTGGCATGCCTGAAGTCCCAGCTACTTGAGAGGCCTGAGGTGGGAGGATCATCTGAGCCCTAGAAGGGCCGTGATCACATCACTGCACCCCAACCTAGGCGAAAGGAATGAAACCCTGCCTACAAACAAACAAACACAAACAAAAAAGAAGCAAACATAGTTATGAAGCATGAGGTTCTCAAGGTGTGAATAGAGTCTAGGAAACAGTAAATAGTGGAAGGATTATTCTTCAATAGGAGAAGTGATGCTTTTTATTAGGTAAATTGATCTAGGTGAGTTTAAATGTGGATACATTTTTTTTGACAGAAGATAATTTCCATCTAATGGATTCTGCTTTCTCTGTGAAACACCATATAAGCTTATCTCCCGAGAATGAGAAGAGATGTGGTAAAAACTTGGGCCTGACAAGTGGTTAAAATTTGAAATGCTTCTTTGAGAGAAAATGCTGACTTGGTACATCTGGTGGGGGACAGTATGTAGCATTGAGGGCCCAGGTGAAAAAGGAGACTTGATTTATAGGATTTAAATGTTCTTTTTGGTATGATTTTTCTTCAGCAGAACCCAGCAACAGAAATAAAGTTGCAGTAAAGGCAGTTAGTTAGATTGATCCAAATTTGGGATTTCGTTGAGTGTGTGAGATAAAAGGCTGAATTAGGGGGGAAAAGGAAAAGAGTATGAGGGTTTTAATTGTGGTTTAAATAATGGACAAAGACTCTGGAATTGGTGAAGAATTGAGTACTGAGAAGAGAATGTAGAATTAGAGAAAATAAAAAACTGAGATCTTGATGAAACTGCAGAAAAGCATAATGGGAGTGGGAGGTTGTGATCAGAGGAGATTTAGAATGTACACAGGAGTGGTTCTTGGAGGTCACTGAAAGTGAGTTCAGGGAGCTGAGAGGCAAGAAAACATGGTGGATTATCCATATAGACGTTGAAATTGCCCAGCATAATAATGAAACTTAAGGTGACTTTGCTCAGGGTTCCAGATAGTACATTGGGCCTTGTCATGAGCTGTTGAAAAGCTTAACCGACTGGGTGTAGTGGCTCACGCCTGAAATCCCAGCACTTTGGAAAGCCAAAGCGGGCAGATCACCTGAAGTCAGGAGTTTGAGATCAGCCTGGCCAACATCGTATAAAACCCCATCTCTACTAAAAGTACAAAAAAATTAGCTGTGCATGGTGGTGTGCACCTGTAGTCCCAGCTACTTGGGAGGCTGAGACAGGGGACACTTGAGCCCAGGAGGTGGAGGTTGCAGTGAGCTGAGATTGTGCAACTTCACTCCAGCCTGGGCGACAGAGCAAGACTCCATCTCAAAAAAAAAAAAAAAGGCCTGGAATGGTGGCTCATGCCCATAATCCCAGCACTTTGGGAGGCCAAGGCGGGTGGATCACAAGGTCAAGAGTTCAAGATCAGCCTGGCCAATATGATGAAACCCCATCTCTACTAAAAATACAAAAAAATTGGCCAGGTGTGTAATCCCAGCTACTCAGGAGGCTGAGGCTTGAGAATTGCTTGAACCCGGGAAGTGAAGGTTGCAGTGAGCCAAGTTAGTGCCACTGTATTCCAGCCTGGGCCACAGAGTGAGATTCCGTCTCAAAAAAAAAAAAAAGAAAAGAAAAGAGAATAAAAAACTGAACCTAGATGCATACGTAGGATCACATTATTGCAGGACACTTGTCTAGTGGTGAAAGCAGCAGCAGCAGAGCCTCCTCCAGTAGATGGGAAGACTAAGATGCATCTGAGTAGTGTCTGGATGGGTTGATGGGGAGAGGGTCTGTCTATAATAAATGTGAAGCAGTTTGCTTAAGGTCACATTCTGATTTGATTACAAAGCCCATGCTCTTTCTACTAACTTTGGTATTTCTGCAACAAGTTGAGCATGTTCAGCTCTTTTTTTTTTTTTTTTTGTCTTCCCAGATGTCTGAGACTATAATTTTGTTTTATTTTAGCTTCTCCAGAGTTAATGGGCTTTTTTTTTAGTGCCAAACGTCTACAAAGTGAGGGAGAAATCTTCTTGACAAGGATTGCCTTGAACAGAAACTTAACCTGAAGTAGTCAAGGTTTTTAGTATGTTCGGTAAACTGATCCGTTAGTTCATTTGGCGTTTTATCCATCAATCCTTACTCCCTTTCACCATTAGTTCATTTGTCAGTTTATCCATTCATCCTTCCTCCCTTCCATCCATGTAATTACATTCATCTTTTTATATCCATGTTAAAAAAAAAAAAGTTGATTTGAGAACACTGTATTTGGAATAAGTTGAACTAAGTATAAATTGACTCATTTGGTTTTATTTATTGTCTTTGTCATCTCTAGCTGCATATCCCCACCGTTTGAATCTCTTTTACCTTGCCAATGATGTCATACAGAACTGTAAAAGGAAAAATGCAATCATATTCCGTGAATCATTTGCTGATGTACTTCCTGAAGCGGCTGCTCTAGTGAAGTAAGTAAATCTTTATTGCTCTATGGGATCTGAGCTTAGAAAATTTAGAATTTTAGTTTCTCTACCCATTAAGAACTGTAATAGTTGAACATGCTTGAAGATTCCAGGATAATTTGCCCACGTGGTTAATTATCACTTTCTTGTTAACACACACTTTTTTTTGTTTTTGGTGTGTGTGTGTGTGTGTGTGTGACGGACTCTTGCTCTGTCACTCAGGCTGGAGTGCAGTGGTGCAACTCGGCTCACTGCAGCTTCTGCCTCCTGGGCTCAAGCAGTTCTCCTGCCTCAGCCTCCTGAGTAGCTGGGACTACAGGAGGGTGCCACTACACACAGCTAACTTTTTGTATTTTTAGTAGAGATAGGGATTCACCGTGTTAGCCAGGATGGTCTCGATCTGCTGACCTTGTGATCCAGCCTCCCAAAGTGCTGGGATTACAGGCATGAGCCACCACACCCGGCCATGTTTTTCTTTTAAAAGCTCTGTCTTCTGTTTTCAAAAGCTGGTCTCTTGTTTATCCTAACCTGACCATGTATGTCTCCTGGTGATAATAGAATGTGTTTCTTTCTAACTACTGCGTTAGTTTTGTTTGTTTGTTTAAACACATTTCGTTTCTTCTTTCTGAGTCTTCCTGAAATTTTTTTCCCTTCATGAACTCTGTAAAGAGAAATGGAAATTATTTCCCAATGTCATATTCTCAACTCCATATTGATTTATTTAACTTCATTTTTAGCAGTAGTTGGATACAGCACTTCCCACAGTATAGTCCTACGAAATGATCAAAGGAAGAAGGGTTCTGTGCTCAAATAAGTTTAGAGAATGATCCATACTACTTTTCCTTTCCTGAAGACTCAAACTACACATTACCATACCAATAATTTGGTTTCTTTGGGGTTCTTTACAATGCCGATTTCAAAACAGCATTTCCTAAACTCTGACAATGGGCCCTTCTTTTTGAATACCTATTGAACATCCCTACATTCAGGGAGAATCTGATGTATATATAGTACAAACTTACATCGATCTTATTTTGGCCCTGTATTAATACTGTGTTCTTCGTGTTGCATTCGTATTTGTAAATTGCTTTCTACAAGAGACACAGTTACAGGATAAACAGTATGTGATAAACAATTATATGGAACAACCATAATAGCTAAATACTTTCTCAGATTATATATTTATTATCATTGACCCATTTGTTACTATTAACGCAGTCAGAACTGAATGATCCTGTGAAACTATGGAATATATTGAAAATTGAAAATAAGAAGTAAACAAAAGAACTGATCTTTCTTCCTTCCTTAGGATTGCTAACTTGAAATGTCTACTTTGCTATTACAAAAGATTAAAATATGATTCTACTTGAATGTCCTAAGTAAACAAATGCATAAAATAATAACATCTACCATTTGTTGGATATTTAGAATTGACTAAATATACAAAGTGCTTTATCATTTAATTTTGAGAACAACTTTATATCATTGTTACTCTTTTTTTTTTTTGAGACAGAGTTTCTCTCTTGTTGCTCAGGCTGGAGCGCAGTGGCCCGATCTCAGCTCACTGCACTCTTCGCCACCCAGGTTCAAGCGATTCTTCTGCCTCAGCTTCCCGAGGAGCTGGGATTACAGGCATGCACTGCCACATCCGGCTAATTTTGTATTTTTACTAGAGACGGGATTTCTGCATGTTGGTCGGGCTGGTCTCGAACTCCCGACCTCAGGTGATTCACCTGTCTCAGCCGCCCAAAGTTCTGGGATTACAGGCATGAGCCATGGGGACTGGCCCTGAAAACAGATTTTTTAATACAAAATACATTTTGTTCCAAGCATTTCGGGTAAGGGATACCTAACTTGTACTATGAATTCAACCCACCACAAGAAGGGTTTCTCATGAAGGGAAGTTTTATAACCCTGTCTCATAAAAAAGGTTTATGAAGAAAGTCTTAACACTATTTGCAAATTTGGATTTTGGCAGTTAAGAAACTTCCAGAACCCCCATTCTTCTTTCTTTATACTCTTTCTGAGACTGACTCATGGATTTTACTGTTACTCCTATGCTAATAAATGCTCTATCTGTATTCGACCATGTCCAAACTACTTTCTGAGAATTACTGCTTTTTTTTTTTTTTTTTTTTAAATACGGTGTCTGGCACTGTTACCCAAGCTAGAGTGCAGTGGTGCTGTCTCAGCTCACTGCAATCTCTGTCTCCTGGGCTCAAGCCATTCTCCCACCTCAGCCTCCCAAGTAGCTGGGACTTAAGGCGTACACCACCACACCTGGCTAATTTTTGCATTTTTTGTAGAGGCAAGGTTTTGCTATGTTGCCCAGCCTGATCTCGAACTCCAGGGCTCAAGTGATCTACCCGGCTTCCCAAAGTGTTGGGGTTATAGGCATGAGCCATAGCACCTGGCCAGTTGAGAATTACTATGTAATGTTACATGTTGATATTTAGCTCAGAATGCCTGAAACAATAACACACCTTACTTTGTATGAAGTCCTACTCCTACAATTTATGTGAAAATACATTACAATATAAATTGAAAATTGCTATATAAATGGTAGTTAACTTTGCAGATAAGCAGATTGGATTTTATTTCTTTTTATAAAATGAGAAAAAAGTCCGGAGCAGTTAAGATAATGCCCAAAGGAAAATGACAATTTAGTAAAAGACCTAGGACTAGAACCCAGATTTTTCTGACTCTTAGTCCTCTATTATTTCTATTCTGCCAAATAGCCCTCCTAAATCTAACTTACAGTTTTTCATTTTATAACAACCCCTTAGTAATCTTTTATTTTTCTTTTCTTGTCTTTTAGTCACTTACCAGGGACTGATTCTTCTGTTAAAGTGTCTTTATCCTTTTCTCTCTGCCTTTTACTCTTGTTATTGTTGCTCTGTTTGATACATTTATATTAATGTAATAGCCTACTAACTAATTTCTCAGTTTCTGTCACCTTTTTCATTTCCTTGAGACTGCATACACACGGATGTCCAGAGATATAATGGTCTAAGTCTCTGGAACCAGTGTGCATAGAGTTGAATCTGCCTCTGCTACCTCCTAACTCTATAATTTTAGGTAAATAAAATTAGTTTCTCATCTGCATAATGAATCCAGTAATAGTACCTATTCCATAAATTGTGGAAACTAAATGAGTTAATAATATATATAAAGGGCTTAGAACAGTGACTGGCATCTAATAAACACTTAATAAATATTAGCTGCTGCTATGATGAAGAAGATGATTATGTCTACTACTGCTATTATTATTATTAACAAATTAATGTTAGCAAGACGCTGAAAATCCTTTAAAATATTTTTAATATATATTTATATTTATATATATCTGTTACAGATCAATATGTATTTTAAAATATATTTTTATATTGCTTTATGATGTAAGAAATTTCTTTCCATCTTTATTATCTTCTTTGATTCTCAGATCAACTATATGATCTAATTAGGGGCAGAGATTATTATCCTCATTTTACAGATGCAAATACTGATGATAAAATAAGTTATATAAAACTATTTGAAGATACGAAACTGAACATTAAAATACGAGAGAGGGCTGGGTGCCGTGGCGGCTCATGCCTATAATCCCAGCACTTTGGGAGGCCAAGGCAGCAGTATCATCTGAGCCCAGGAGTTCAAGACCACCTTGGCCATAGGGAGACCTCATCTCTACTAAATTAACTGGATGTGGTTGCATGTGCCTGTGGTTCAAGCTACTTGGAAGGCTGAAGCAGGAGGATTGCTTGAGCCCAAGAGGTCGAGGCTACAGTGAGATGTGATGGTGCTGCTGCACTCTGGCCTGAGCAACAGAGTGAGACCCTGTCTCAAAAAAAAGGGCAGGGAGTGGATACTATTTAAAGCCTTCTTCAGTCAGATCTCAGTCTTCCCATCCTTACCACCAGCTCTCCTGTGTCCCAATAATGAGCCATTGCTCTGGCCAAACACTCATACTGTATATCTTAGTGTAAGTACTTATGAATTTTTCTTCATGAAGTAGCTCTTCTTCTTTGGGAAGCAGCAGACTTTAGAGGTTAAAAATGAAAGCTTTGGAGTCAAACTTGCAAGGTTGCCTGGCTTTAAATCCTGGATCTCCTACTTGGTAGAGTAGTTTATTTAACTTTCTGGTGCTTCAGTTTTTCCATCTGTAAAATAAGAATAATAGTAGTTTGTCTCTTAGGGATGCTGTGAGAATTAAATAGGTTAATATATGTAAAACATTATAAAGGAACATGAAAGTGCTCTAAAGGCCAGGCACAGTGGCTTACGCCTGTAATCCCAGCACTTTGGGAGGTCAAGGCTGGTCGATCATGAGGTCAGGAGTTCAAGACCAGTCTGACCAGAACAGTGAAATCCGGTCTCTACTAAAAATACAAAAAAATTAGCAGGGCTTGGTGGCAGGCGCCTGAAATCCCAGCTACTTGGGAGGCTGAGGCAGAGAATTGCTTGAACCCGGGTGGCAGAAGTTGCAGTGAGCTGAGATCGCACTACTGCACTCCAGCCTGGGCGACTCCATCTCAAAAAAAAAGTGCTCTAAAAATCAGTAAATTGAGTATCTCAAGAAGTTTGAAAAGAAGAGCAAAATAAACCCAAGACAGGAAGGATAAAATAAAATAAGAGCAGAAACTAATGAAATAAAAAACAAATACACAGTGAGGTACTTTTGAGTGTCAAATTCATAGAGATAGAATAGAATAGTGTTTGCCAGGGACTTGGGAGGGAGGCAGGGAATGGGGAGTTACTGTTCAATGGGCATAGACTTTCAGTTTTCTAAGATGAAAAGATATGGATGGCAGTAATGGTTGCACAATATGAATGTACCCAATCCCATTGAATTGTACACTTGAAAATGGTTAAGATAGGCCAGGCATGGTGGCTCATGCCTGTAATCCTAGCACTTTGGGAGGCTGAGGAGAGCAGATCACAAGGTCAGGAGTTTGAGACCAGCCTCACCAACATAGTGAAACCCCATCTCTACTAAAAATACAAAAATTGGCGTGGTGGCACACACCTGTAGTCCCAGCTACTTGGGAGGCTGAGGCAGGAGAATCACTTGAACCAGGAAGTGGAGGTTTCAGGGACCCAAGATTATGCCACTGCACTCCAGCCTGGGTGATAAGGTGAGACTCTGTCTCAAAAATAAATAAATAAAAATTAAAAACAAAACAAGTCCGGGTGCTGTGGCTCACGCCTGTAATCCCAGCACTTTGGGTGGCAAAGGCGGGGGGATCACTTGGGGTCATGAGATCAAGGCCAGCCTGGCCAACATGGTGAAACCCCGTCTCTACTAAAAATACAAAAAATAACTAGGCGTGGTGGTGCACGCCTGTAATCCCAGCTACTCAGGAGGCTGAGGCAGGAGAATCACTTGAACCCAGGAGGAAGAGGTTGCAGTGAGCTAAGATCACGCCGCTGACTCCAGCCTGGGCGACAGAGTGAGACTGTCTCAAGAAAAAAAAAAAAAGAAAATGATTAAGATATCTGGGTGTGGTGGCTCACACTTGGGAGGCCAAAGTGGGTGGATTGTTTGAACCCAGAAGTTTGAGACCAACCTAAGCAACATGGCAAGACCCCATCCCTACAATAAATACAAAAATTAGCCAGATATGGTGGCATATGCCTATGTTTCCAGCTACTCAGGAGGCTGAGGTGGGAGGATCTCTTGAGCCCAGGAGGTTGCTGCAGTGAGCCATAATCACGCTATTGTTGCACTCCAGCCTGGGTGACATAGTGAGACTCTGTCTCAAAAAAAATAAATAAAAAAGATTTGTTCAGACTTTCTTCTAGCTGTAAGTAAAAAAAGATGAAGGATTTGTTATTTTACTATATGCCTCAGACTGTTTGGGCTGCTGTAATAAAATATCATAGATGGGGTGGCTTATACACAACAGAAATGTATTGCTTACAATTGTGGAAGCTGGGAAGTCCTAGGTCAAGGTGACAGCAGATTCGGTGTCTGGTGAGGGCTTCTCACAGATGGTGGTTTTCTCACTGTAACCTCACATGGTGGAAGGGGCAAACAGGCCCTCTAGGGTCTCTTTTGTAAGGGCCCTAATAACCTCCCAAAGACCCTACCTCCTAATACTGTCACCTTGGGGGATGAGATTTCAACATAGGAATTTTTGGGGCAACACAAACATTTAAACATAGCACTATAGTAATTAAAAGAGTGCAGGCCAGGTGTGGTGGCTAATTCCAGCACTTTGGGAGGCCGAGGCAGGCAGATCACAAGGTCAAGAGTTCGAGACCAGCCTGGCCAATATGGTGAAACCCCATCTCTACTAAAAATACAAAAATTGGCCGGGCATGGTGGCAGGTGCCTGTAGTCCCAGCTACTCAGGAGGCTGAGGCAGGAGAATCGCTTGAACCCAGGAGATAGAGGTTGCAGTGAGCTGAGATTGATTGTGCCACTGCACTCCAGCCTGGGTGACAGAGCAAGCAAGACTCCATCTCAAAAAAAGTAAAATAAAAAGACAGTATTGGTACAAGGATAGGCAAATAGACTTAAAGAACAAAGTGTAGATCCTAGAAATGGACTCATACATATGTGGAACTTTGTAAATGGTCTAAGTTACATCATAAATCACTGGTGGGGCCAGGCACCGTGTTCACACCTGTAATCCCAGCACTTTGGGAAGCCGATGTGGGAGGATCATTTGAGGTCAGGTCAGGAGTTCAAGACCAGCCTGACCAACATGGTGAAACCTCATCTCTACTAAAAATAGTAAAACTGAGCCGTGCATGGTGGCAAGCACCCGTAATGTCAGCTACTCGGGAAGCTGAGGCGGGAGGATCACTTGAACCTGGGAGGCAGAGCTGCAGTGAGCTGAGGTCACACTCTTTAGCTTGACTCTGTCTCAAAAAAAAATTAAAATAAAATGAATAAATCATTGGGGGGAAGATGAACTCTTTAATAAAGGATTCTGGGATATAACACTTTGTGTATAGAAAAAATAAAGTTAAATGATTTCCTACACTGTACACAGAAATATATCCTAAATGAATTACTTTGGTGTGTAGAACAAAACTATAAAATATTTGAAGAAAATATAAATATTTTTATGATTATAGGTGACAGAGGGTCGGTCGTAAAACACATAAAATACAGATATTTGAGTTTGATCATATAAAAATTAAACTTCTGCATTACAAAAGATACCATAAAATTAAAGTGATATACTAGGGAAGATATTTGTCATAGACAAAGTTATATGAATGGGAATTATGTTAGGGGATACAGAGTGGCAAATTTTGAGTTTTTAGAGTGAAAATCTGTCCTCATATACTATCTTTCAGCTTCAAGGTTTTTTGACCAAGTATTGACTGCCTCTCTGTTGAGCTGATCCTCCCTCCTTTTCCCTGTCTCGAGCTGTTCTCCTGACTCAACCTCCCAAGTAGCTGGCACTGTAGGCGTGTGCTACCTGGCCTGAGTCAACCCATTATTTAATTTTTTATTCGGACATTTAGCACATGGCACATGTTACTAAGAACCTGTAAGATACAGTACATTATTCTGATGACTTCTCAGCAGTGAGGTATTGATAAAGAGACTCTTCTGATGAGATAACAAGATGATGGCATTTAGTTTTATTTATTTTAACTGTGACATCTGGACACCTCCTCTTGTGCTTCATCAACTTTATCCTTTGAAGTAATTTGGTAATACCTTCCTGTCATAAGAGTAAGGGGGGCAGCACTAGCAGAGAAAGCATCTGTTGAACATCCTAGCCATTCTGTAAGGTCACTGTTGAGCATCCTAGTAATTCTACAAGGTCAGCCAATTTATTTTTTTGACTTAAAAATCAAAGAACCAAAGCTTATGTAGCTAAGTATGTTACGTGGTTTGTGGTGATTATAAATTCTGTGAAAATTGACAGAAAATTGGCTTTTTTTTTTTTTTTTTGAGACAGAGTTTTGCTCTTGTTTCCCAGGCTGGAGTGCAATGGTGTGATCTCAGCTGACTGCAACCTCTGCCTCCTGGGTTCAAGCAATTCTCCTGCCTCAGCCTCCTGAGTAGCTGGGATTACAGGCATGTGCCACCACGCCCGGCTAATTTTGTATTTTAGTAGACGAGGTTTCTCCATGTTGGTCAGGCTGGTCTCAATCCACCCACCTTGACCTCCCGAAGTTCTGGGATTACAGGCATGAGCCACTGCACTTGGCCAGTAGTGGCTTTTTAACCACCCAGGCTGGAGTGCAGTGGCATGATCACGGCTCACTGTAGCCTTGACCTCCAGGGCTCAAACACTCCTCCCACCTCAGCTCCCCAAATAGCTGAGACTACCGGCATGCGCCACCATACCTGGCTAATTTCTATATTTTTTGTAAAGCCAGCATTTCACCATGTTGCCCAGGCTGGTCTTGAACTCCTGGCTTCAAGCGATCCTCCCACCTCAGGCTCCCAAAGTGCAAGACATGTCTTAAAAATAAAAAAAAAGAAAATGATGATATCCTGTTGTCATTCATTCAGCTACTATTTAGTAACAGCAAAGAAACAATAACGAATAAGTTACTGTTTTTAAGAAAACAGACTTTTATAGATAATCATGACTTGACTTCTGGCAGAATTGTCAACCATCTATTCCAAGGAGGCATTTTGTTATAAAATAACTACATCCTTTACAAAACAAGGAGAACCAAAAACAGTGGATGTACTAAAATGGCAAAACTGACATTAACCAACATGCCAATAATATTAATACTACATGATCTCAGCATTTAAACTAGGACTTTGGAGAAGGGCAAATGTGCTCTTGAGTAATTAGCTCCCCCTAGCTTCTGAGATAGATTTTCTCTAGATGAACACATTTTCTATTTAGGCCGCAAGAAATCCCATAGGTTAAGATCAAGCAAACTGTGCTCGGTCAAAGATCTCTAAACACACAGAGAAACAGACCACCACAATTGAGAACCCACCGATCTCCTCCAAAAATAAGTTTCAGTGATTGGAATTATCAGACAGAATGTATAAAGCAATGTATATGAAATGTTCGAGAAAAATTAAATGGAGTAACAAAATGAACAACAGGTCAGATATTTGGACAGACTGGAAAAAGAATCTGTAGGGACTCTTGAAAGAAAAGAGAATAAGCAAGAATGTAGTTGTGAAGAAATCAGAACACAACAGGAGAAATAAGGAGTAGGGAAAATGAAGTCCAGGCGCGGTAGCCCACACCTATAGTCCCAGCACTTTGGGAGGCCAAGGTGGGAGAATTGCTTGAACCCAGGAATTCAAGACTAGACTGGGCAACATAGTGGGACCTCATTTCTACAAAAAAAAAAAAATACAAATTAGCTAGGTGTGGTAGTGTGTGCTTATAGTCCCAGCTACTCAAGAGGCTGAGGTGGGAGGATCCCTTGAGCCTGGGAGATTCTGTGCAAAAGGAAGTAACTTTTGAGTTCTTTAGATGATAACACTGGCTGAGAACACTCTAAAAGTGATGACAGATATGAATCTAAGATACAGGAAGCAATAAAATATACTAAATAGCATAAGTAGAAATTTTATACCTAGTTATTGTAATAAAATTATAAGACAAGCAGTTTTAAAGGCATCCAAAGTTTATATCTACTAGGGTAACTATAATTCAAAACAAACAAAAAACTAGAAAATGACAAGGCTTAGAGAAGATGTGGAAAAATCGGAACCCATGTACGTTTCTCACAGTAACATAAAATGGTGCAGTTGTTGTGGAAAACAGTTTGGTGGTTTCTCAAAAAGTTAAACACACGATCCAGCAATTCTACCTCTAGATATATACCCCAAAAGAAATAGAAACAGAGACTTAAACAGATATTTGTATGGGCATGTTCATAGCATTATTCACATGAGCCGGAAGGAAGAAGAATCCACATGTTCATCAGTGGATGAATGAATAAACAAAGTGTGATGTATACAAACATGAAATGTTATTTAGTCTTAAAAAGGAAGGAAATTCTTTTTTCTCTCTCTCTTTGAGGATACAGTGAGAAGGAAATTTTTTTTTTTTGATACAGAGTTTTGCTCTTGTTGCTCTGGCTTGAGTGCATCAGCGCTATTTCGTCTGACTGCAGCCTCTACCTCTTGGGTTCAAGCGATTCTCCTGCCACAGCCTTCTGAGTAGCTAGGATTACAGGTGCACGCCACCACACTCAGCTCATTTTTGTATTTTTAGTAGAGATAGGGTTTCACCACGTTGGTCAGGCTGGTCTCAAACTCCTGACCTCAGGTGATCCGCCCACGTCAGCCTCCCAAAGTGCTGAGATTACAGGCGTGAGCCACTGCGCCCAGCCAAAAAGGAAGGAAATTCTAATACATGCTGCAACATGGATGAACTTGATGACATTATGCTAAGTGAAACAAATCTGTCACAAAAGGACAAGTATTATATGATGCCACTTCTATCAGTCATCTTCAGTAGTCAAATTCAGAGATGGAAAGTAGAATGGTGGTTGCTGGGGAAAGGGGAGAATTGCAGGTTATTGTTTAATGGATGTAGCATACAATTTGAGAAAATGAAAAAATTTTTACAGTTTGCACAAGTATGAATGTACTTAACTGTTGAACTCTACATTAAAAAATGGTTAAAATTTTCATGTGTATTTTACAACAATTTTTTTAAAAAGAATGAGATTACACTTCATTCTGGGTGATGGAACAAGACCCTAAATCTTAAAAAAAAAAAAAAATGAAATTCTGATAAATGCCATGAAATGGTTGAACCTTGGAAACATGCTGAAATAAGCCACACACAAAAGGATAAATATTGTATGATTACATTTATCAAAATACCTAGAATTGGCAGGTCCATAGAGAAAGAAGATTAAAAGTAATCAGGAGCTGATAAAAAGAGGTAAGGGGGAGTTACTGGTACAGAGTACTGTGGTCTGAATATTTATGTCCCCCCCAAAATTCCTTTGTTGAAACCTAATCCTCAGTGTGGTGGTATTAAGAGGTGGAGCCTTTGGGAGTTGATGCGGTTTGAAGGAGGTAGTGAAAAATAATAGTGATAATTGCACAACATTGTGAATCTAGTTACTGCCGCTTAATTGTACATTTAATTGTTGAAATGGCACACTTTCTGTTACATATATTTAACCACAATAAGAAAATGATTTTTAAGAAAATGCAGTCAAAGAAAAAAGATCAGTATAAAAGGACTACAATTAAAGAGTAATAGGCCAGGCGTGGTGGCTCATACCTGTAATCCCAGCACTTTGGGAGGCTGAGGCGGGCAGATCACGAAGTCAGGAGATCGAGACCATCCTGGCCAACACAGTGAAACCCCATCTCTACTAAAATACAAAAATTAGCCTGGCATGGTGGTGAGTGCCTGTAGTTCCAGCTACTGGGGAGGCTGAGACAGGAGAGTTGCTTGAACCCGGGAGGCGGAGGTTGCAGTGAGCCGAGATTGCACCACTGCACTCCAGCCTGGTGACAGAGCAAGACTCTGTCTCAAAAAAAAAAAAAAAAAAAGGCAGTAATTGGGGCTGGGCACGGTGGCTTATACCTGTAATCCTGACACTTTGGGAAGCCAAGGTAGGAGGATTGCCTGAGCCAAGGAGTCTACAGTCAGCCTGGGCAACGTGGCAAGATTCCATCTCTTAAAAAAAAAAAAAAAACCACAAAATTTAGCTGGTTGTGGTGGCATGCACCTGTAGTCCCAGCCACTCAGGAAGCTGAGGTGGGAGGATCACCTAAGCCTGGGAGATTGAGGCTGCAGTTAGCCAAGATTGCACCACTCTACTCCAGCCTGGGGGACCAGAATGAGACCCTGTCTCAGGTGACGGGGTTGGGGGAGAAGTGTAATTGGAATGAGTATAATACAAAGAAATGAGAAATGTTTGAGGTGATGGATAACTTATTATATACTCTGATGTGATTGTTTCACACTATATCAACATATTTCATGTACCCCAAAAAGATATACATCTACTATGTACCCATAAAAATTTTTTAAATTTTTTTTAAAAGGCTTATAGTTAAACTGATGACAGACTTCTCAACAGCAGCAACGGAAGCCAGAGGCAGTTATGAAAAATATTTTTACAGCATTGATAGGAAGTAGCTGTCAGTGTAGATTTGCATACAAAGCAAAACTACTTTCAAGAACCAGGAAAACGTAAAGACAGGTAAACAAAAACTGACATAATTTACCGTCAATAAACACACCTCTCTCTCTCTCTGTATGTATAATGTATAATAGGTATTATATACACACATACACTTTTTTTTTAACCAAGAAGCACTGAACCATCAGCAAACTTCTAAATAAATTTTATACTGGGAAGGTAGCAATATATATAATACTATATGTAATATGTTACACATAATATATGTGTATGTATACACACACACACACCAGCATATAATTTTTTTAACCAATCAAGAAGCACCACTGAACCATCAATAGACTTAATAAACAAGTTTTTTCTCTGGGAAGTTAGCAGTAAGGATGGTGAGTCATGCTAGCAATAAAATATATGAAGTATCTGGCTGGGCATAGTGGCTCACACCTGTAATCCCAACACTTTGGAAGGCCGAAGCGAGTGGATCACTTAAGGCCAGGAGTTTGAGACCAGCCTGGCCAACATGGCAAAACCTGTCTCTACCAAAAATACAAAAATTAGCTGGGCATGGTGGTGCACACCTGTAATCCCAGCTACTCGGCAGGCTGAGGCATGAGAATCGCTTGAGCTCCAGAGGTAGAGGTTGCAGTGAGATTGCACCAATGCCCTCCAGCCTGGGCAACAGAGTGAGACCCTATCTCACAAAAAGAAAAAAAGAGGGGGGGAATGTTTATAAAGAGTTGATTGGAACATGGGGAAATGTTTGTTAAGTGAAAATACTAGAATAGAATGTTTTGTGTGTGAAGAGAGTTATGGCCTTACCTAAGTTAAGGCATACTTTGTTTTGTTGTGCATTGTAGGTAGTATGGTTGTTTTTAGAAATTGAAGGTTTGTAGCAACCCTGTGCCTATTGGTGCTATTTTTCCAACAACATATGCTCATTCATGTCTCTGTGTCACATTTTGGTAGTATTTGCAACATTTCAAATTTTTATTATATCTGTGATGGTTTCCTGTGATCAGTGATGTTACTATTGTAATTGTTTTTGGGTATTCTGAACTTCACCCATGTAAGACAGTGAACTTAATTGATAAATGTTATATAACGTGTGTTCTGATTCCACTAAGCTGCCATTCCCTATCTCTTTCTATCTCCTGGGACCTCCTTTTCCCTGAGACACAACAATACTGTAATTAGAACAGTTAATACCCCTACAGTGGCCTCTTAAGTGTTCAAGTGAAAGGAAGAGTCACATGTCTTTCACTTTAAATAAAAAGCTAGAAATGATTAAGCTTAGTGAGTAAGGCATGTTGAAAGCCAACACAGGCTGAAAGCTAGACCTCTTGTACCAGACAGCCAGGTTGTGAATGCAAAGTTCTTGGAGGAAATTAAAAATGCTACTGTAGTGAACACACAAATCATAAGAAAGCAAAACAGCCTTGTTGCTGATACGGAGAAAGTTAGTAACCTAGATAGAAGATCAAGCCAGGGGCTGGGCACACTGGCTTACATCTGTAATCCCAGCACTTTGGGAGCCTGAGGCTGGTGGATCACGAGGTCAGGAGATCAAAACCATCCTGGCTAACACGGTGAAACCCCATCTCTACTAAAAGTATAAAAAATTAGCTGGGCATGGTGGTGCACGCCTGTAGTCCCAGCTACTCAGGAGTCTGAGGCAGGAGAATTGTTTGAACCCGGGAGGCGGAGGTTACAGTGAGCCAAGATCACGCCACTGCATTCCAGCCTGGGCGACAGAGCAAGAACCATCTCAAAAAGAGAAAAAAGAAGATCAAGCCAGATACAACATAAAGCCAAAGCCTAATTCAGACCAAGGCCCTAACTCTTTTCTGTTCTATGAAGGTTGAAAGAGGTGAGGAAGCTGTGGAAGTAGGTTCATGAGATTTAAGGAAGGAAGTCGTCTCTGTAACACAAAAGGATAAGATGAAGCAGCAAGTTATCCAGAGCTTCAGCTAGGATCACTGATGAAGGTGGCTCCAGTAAACAGCAGGTTTTCAATGTAGATGAAATAGCCTTCTGTTGGAAGATGCCAGATAGGACTTTCATAGCTCGAGAGAAGTCTGTCCTTGCTTCAAAGCACAAGCTGACTCTCTTGTTAGGAGCTAATGCAGCTGGTGACTTTAAGTTGAAGTCATGTTCGTATATGATTCTGAAAATCCTAGGGCTGTTAAAAATTATGCTAAATCTACTCTGCCTGTGTTCTTTAGATGGAACAATAAAGTCTGGGTGATAGCACATCTATTTACAACATGGTTTGCTGAATATTTTAAACCCAATGTTGAGACTTAATTTTGTTCAGGAAAAAAAAAAAAAAAACACCACGATATTCTTTTCAAAATATTACCATTCATTGACAGTGCACCTGCTTACCCAAGAGCTCTGATAGAGATGTATAAGGAGATTAATGTTATTTTCTTGCTTACTAACACATTTATTCTGCATCCCATGGAGACAGGAGTAATTTGACCTTTCAGTTCTTGTTATTTAAGAAATACAGGGCTGGGTGCGGTGGCTTATGCCTGTAATCTGAGCACTTTGGGAGGCCAAAGCAGGTGGATCACTTGAGGTCAGGAGTTTGAGACCAGCCTGGTCAACATAGTGAAACCCCGTCTCTACTAAACATACAAAATTAGCCAGGCATGGTGGCACATGCCTGTAATCCCAGATACTCAGGAGGCGGAGGCAGGAGAATCGCTTGAACCTGGAGGCGGAGGTTGCAGTGAGCTAAGATCGTGCCATTGCACTCCAACCTGGACAACAAGAACGAAACTCCATCTCCAAAAAAAAAAAAAGAAAGAAAGAAATACTGGCTGGGCTTGGTGGCACATGCCTGTAATCCCAGCACTTTAGGAGTCCAAGATGGGAGATTATCTTGAGCTCAGTAGTTTGAGATCAGCCTAGGCAACATTTCGAGACCTAGTCTATTATTTTTTAGAAAGTATAAATAAAGAAATACATTTTGTAAGGCTATAGCTGCCACTAATAGTGATTCCTCTGATGGATCTGGGCAAAGGAAATTGAAAACCTTCTGGAAAGGATTCACCATTCTAGATGCCATGAAGAACATTAGTGATTGATGGGGAGAGGTCAAAATACCAACATTAACAGGAGTTTGGAAGAAGTTAATTCCAGCCCTCATGGATGTCTTTGAGGGGCTCAAGACTTCAGTGGAAGAAGTAACTAAAGATGTGGAAATAGCAAGAGAACTAGAATTGGAAATAGAACCCGAAGATGGGACTGAATTGCCATAGTCTCATGATAAAACTTGAACAAATGAAGAGTTACTTCTTATGGATGAGCAAAGAAAGTGGTTTTGCCAGGCCAGTGGCTCATGCCTGTAATCCTAGCACTTTGGGAGGCTGAGGCAGGTGGATTGCTTGAGCTCAGGAGTTTGAGACAGTCTGAACAACATAGTGAAACCTTGTCTGTACTAAAAATACAAAAAATTAGCTGGGTGTGGTGGCAGGTTCCTGTAGTCCTAGCTACTCAAAAGGCTGAGGCAGGTGTATTGCTTGAACCTGGGAGGCAGAGGTTACAGTGAGCTGAGATTGCACTACTACACTCCAGCCTGTGCAACAGAGTGAGACTCTCAAAAGTTTCTTAAGATTGAATCTACTCTAGTGAACATGTTGTGGACATTGTTGAAATGACAAGAAAGGATTTTAGAATATTACATTAATGGAGAGAGCAGCAGCAGAGTTGGAGAGGATTGACTCCATTTTTCAAAGAAACTGTTAGACGTTGCATGCTACAAAAAAATCTTTGTGAAAGGAAGAGTTGATTTATGAAGCAAACCTCATTGTTGTCTTATTTTAAGAAATTGCCACATGAAACTTCCTTTTGTTGAAAAAAGTAAAAAAAAAAGAAGAAGAAAAATTGCCAGAGCCATCCTAGCCGTCAGCAGTCACTATCATGATCAGTTAGCAGCCATCAACATCCAGGCAAGACCCTCCACCAGCAAAAAGAGTATGATTTGATTTGCTGAAGTCTCAGATAATTGTTAACGATTTTTTTAGCTATAAAGTATTTTTAACATATGTATATTGTTTTTAATACATAATGCTACTGTACACTTAATGAACTATAGTATAGTATAAATATAACTTTTTAAAAATGTATTTGTTTGTTTTTAGAGACAGTCTTAGTCTGTCACCCAAGCTGGAGTGCAGTGGCATGGTCAGGGCCCACTGCAGACTCGAACTCCTGGTCTCAAGCGATCCTCCCACCTCGGCCCTCCAAATAGCTGAGATTACAGGCATGCCCCACCACGTCTGGCTAATTTTTGTATTTTTTGCAGAGATACATGTTGCCCAGGCTTGTCTTAAACTCCTGGGCTCAAGTGATCCACTGGCTTCAGCCTTCAAAGTGCTGGAACTGCAGGCATGAGCCACCATACCCAGCCTAAACCTTACAGTTTTCTAGAGGTTTATTAACTATAAAGATCAGACTCTACTCTCATTTCTTAGATTAAAAAAAAAAAAAAAAAAAGTCATGTGTTGCTTAACATCAAAAATATGTTCTGGGGCTGGTCATGGTGGCTCACGCCTGTAATGCCAGCACTTTGGAAGGCCAAGGCGGGCCGATCACTTGAGGTTGGGAGTTCAAGACCAGCCTGGCCAACATGGCGAAACCCCATCTCTACTAAGAAAAATACAAAATTAGCCAGATGTGGTGGCAGACGCCTGTAATCCCATCTACTCGGGAGGCTGAGGTAGGAGAATGGCTTGAACTTGGGAGGCAGAGGTTGCAGTGAGCTGAGACTGCACCACTGTACTCTAGCCTGGGTGACAGAGCAAGACTCTGTCTCAAAAAAAAAGAATATGTTCTGAGAAATGCATCATGAAGGAATTTTGTCATCCTGTGAACATCATAGAGTGTACTTACATAAACCTAGATGGCATAGCCTACTATACACCAAAGCTATATTGTGTAGCCTATTGCTCCTCGGCTACAAACCTGCACTGCATGTCACTGTATTGAATACTACAGGCAACTGTAACACAGGGTTTAAGTACTTGTGTATGTAAATATTATAGGACACCAAAAAATTGTGAAAAAGCATAAAGAAAAATCCACTTGCTTTGACCAAATGGAGATTTACAAGATAACAAATTCAGCAGTACTGTCTTACAGTCTTTTTCTTCTATAACTGTTACTATTGCATTTGAAACCAGTCACACACATAGGCATACCTTGGAGATATTGAGGTTTCAGTTCCAAACCACCACATTAAGTAAATATTACAGTAAAGAAATGTCAAGATAAGGGAAGGGGGTGGTATTTTGTCATTGAACCTAGGAAGAGTTTGTTAATGGATTTTTAGAGAACAAACTTTCAATGTTTTGTAACTCAGAGAATAGACAAAGCATGCAGGTGGATCGTTTGAGCCCAGGAGATCAAGGCTGCATAGAGCCAAGATCACTGTAGTCCAGCCTGGACAACTGAGTGAGACCCTGTGTCAAAAAAAAAAGAAAGAAAATTGTAAGGTTTAATACAGTTTTCTCTGTTTCTTACATAAGCCATTCTTAGACAACAAAAGAAAAAAATGATGTTATAGAGTCATAGACTCATGCTTGAAAGAGGCCTTAAGGTTGACATAGCTTTTTATTATTATTATTATTTTTAAATCTTATATTTCAATCTCCATATGGTTTGGTGGATTCACTTAAGGAGAGGTTGAGTTCCTGTTTTGTCTTTTGACAGATCTGTTAAATTATTAGAATGGTTTCTGTTCTTTGGCAGATCTGTTAGGATAAAATTTCCTTTCCCTGCAGCTTTATTCTTTTGTCCTTGCCTTGCTTCCTGAGATCACACCAGTTTGACTCCTCTTCCTTAAAATGGTTATGCCCTTCCTGCATTGTTTTTTCTGTTTCTTCTACATTTCCACATAAGACATAATTTAAATCCTTACTTAAATTATTAACTTTATTGGTATTCCCTTCTACTTTAACCCTTTTTTTTTTTTTTTTTTGAGACAGGGTCTTGCTTTGTGGCCCAGGCTAGGTTGTAGTGGTGTGATCATGGGTCACTACAGCCTTGATCTCCTGGGCTCAAGCGATCCTCTTGCCTCAGGCTCCCGTGTAGGGGGTACTACAAACCACCACATGTAGCTAATTTTTTCATTTTTAGTAGAAATGAGATCTCTCTGTGTTTCCCCATCTGGTCTCAAACTTCCAAGCTCAAGTGATTTTCCCACCTCGCCCTCCCAAAGTGCTGGGATTAGAGGTGTGAGCCACAGTGCCCCACCACTTAAGTTTTGTGGGTTTTTTTGTTTGTTTGTTTTGTTTTTTGAGATGGAGTCTCGTTCTTCTTGCCCAGGCTGGAGTGCAGTGGCATGGTCTCTGCTCACTGCAACCTCCGCTTCCCGGGTTCAAGTGATCCTGCCTCAGCCTCCTGAGTAGCTGGGATTACAGGTGCCGGCCACCATGCCCATCTAGTTTTTGTATTTTTAGTAGAGACAGGGTTTCGCCATGTTGACCAGGCTGGTCTCAAACTCCTGACCTCAGGCAGTCCGCCCGCCTTGGCCTCCCAAACTGCTGGGATTACAGGCATGAGCCACCATGCCCAGCCAACATTTTTAAAACTGAGATAGCCAGCTTGAACCAGAAGCTCATCTGTGAATGAAACAGAATAAACCAATACCTTTCACTTACCTCATTCTAATTATGTATTCTCATAGTATTATGTGGTAGTTTTTCAGAAAACGTTTTACAGTATGTGATTGATTCATTATTTTTTTTTTCTAAACTTTTAAAAAAGCAAAATACATAGCATTGTTAAGCCTTGTATTCGTATTCAGTACTACTGTAATTGTTTTTCGGACCAGGTTTTTTAGTGTTTGGTTTCATCTTGTTGGGTTCAACCTATCTTTTAGAATGCCTGGTGTGTCCACACATTCCCAGCCCCCAAGTTCATATCTATCAAAGCTCTCAGTATGTCATCTGTAGCTTCATTTATGTCATTTATTAAAGTACTGAATTGGTAATTAATTAAATTGGTAATTATTTTAATTTAATTCTTAAAATCTTAAAAGTTTAAGATTTCTTTAGTCCTGGATATTGTAGAAAGAAATGTTTTGAAATAAACATCAGAAGAAATTTGGAAAATAATCTTAATGACAACTTTATTTTCAGACTTCTAGTTTGGAATATAAGTCAAGGTTTTTATAGTCCGTATTACTTTTTCTTTGTTTTCAGAGATCCATCTGTCTCCAAGTCTGTAGAACGAATCTTTAAAATCTGGGAAGACAGAAATGTATACCCAGAAGAAATGATTGTGGCATTGAGAGAAGCTTTGAGTAAGTGTCTTTTTCTCACCTAAAAGAAAATTTTGAGTCAGTCTTTTCAATTATATATATTTTATAGATCTGGTCGTATTGTATAATAGTAAAAAAATTAAGTTTTGAATCTAGCCCTATTTGTTTAAAATTAAATACTTAAGAAAGATCTAGATCTGTTGGAATTAAAATTTAAGTAGAATTGGTTTTAGGGTGGGGGTTGGATTTTGTTTTTTAGTGACTGATAGCCATCTGGTTATTTTCCTGCATTTGCATTGAGTGTTTCAAATGGTTCATTGTCTGTGTTAATTAATACTGCCCTGTACCCTTACTGTTGGAGAATTTTTGCACAGCATTTCAGTTCTTACTAAGCTGTTTGGTAGGCAGTCTTTAGACTGTCTTTTGATTTAGATTTACAGTAAATTGTGTACTTGTTTTGTTAAAAGGAATTTAATTCTTATGTATTATATGCATGTAATTAAGTTATTGAATAGAAGTTGGTGACAATCTGCTGCCATAACCGTCATTTGACTAGAAATTTGCTTTAAAAATAGCATCTTCTAAGAAGCTGTTAAATTCTTCATTTTAATTTGTTAATTGGTATTTTTAAGCCTTCTGCCCTATTCTTTTCAGAATTGGTAATTTCGCTGATAATAAAAGTCATGTTTATTTGACAGCTTCTTAGATCCGGTAGGAATTTCTATTTTTTTCATAAAAATGAAAGAAAAGGAAAGAAAGAAACAACACACAGTCTCGGATTGCCTTTTTTCATGCTGCAACTTTGGCACTGAAGTGGACAGACAAAACAGCTTCCCATAATGCCAGATTGCAAAAACTGAAATGTTTTCCAGGTACCACTTTCAAAACTCAGAAGCAGCTGAAAGAAAATCTGAACAAACAACCGAATAAGCAGTGGAAGAAATCACAAAGTAAGGAACAAAATCTCAACTAATATAAAATTACCTCCTCTTTTTGGAGCAGAAGAAAATGTAGACCATTTGACATCGTACCTGGCATAAACCATGGGCAAGCCTGTGTTTTCCAGGCCTGGGAGGCTCCCAGTGACCTATGCTAAACAAGCCATCATGGAGATACTTCTAAAAAAAAAAACTACACTATTAAACAAAGGAAATGCAGAAAAAGGGTTTAATTCAGTGAAGATTCAAGAGTAGTTGGGGGATTGAAAGAAGAAAAAAATACTTGAGAGTGTCCAGGCTAATTTTCAGGTTCAAGGATATATGATGTTAGAGGCAGCTGGCATTAAACAACAGATCTGAAGAGGAGACTAGGCATTCAGAAGCATTTCTGTGGGAACCATGAAATCTCCAGATTTGGGGGATATGCTCTACCAAATTAGACATGGGCCTCAGATCCTGGCCAGAAGCTCATTCTCTAATGGGAGCTCTTGTTATATTTACCATATTTACCCAGCATGAGATCGAGGGAGTGGAATACTTACTGCATGTGATAGGCTGCTGTGGGCAAACTGAGGAATATTGAGAGAGACTTAAAGGTGTGGAGGGAATAAAGTAAAAGACAGTGAGAATTGGGAGGTGAAACAAGACGCTTGGGATGGTTTTGCTCCAGCAAGCATATGATGTCCATCATGATTAAGGGAGTTCTCAGACATCCTTTTGGTCGTAAATTGCATGCTTAGGAACAACAAGAGTCATCATTTCAGCCAAAGTTCAATCACAATGGTAATATGCTTAGAAGTTTCCTTGCATATTTTTACTATGAATTGAGTCAGCAGAAAAAGAAATTCAAATGATAAATATGTTGGAATAGGGCTGATATTTGTCATTAATTTTCTTCAGTCAGTGCTCAGGATTAATTGAATATTGCATTCCTGAACACTGTTAATTTGAGGTGTTAAGATCCTCTTACACCCAGACTAGGGGAAAAAAAGTACTTGATGTATCTCAGTGTCTCCAAATCAATAATTCTAGGACTTTATGACTTCGAGGGTCTGTTGGAGGTAAGTAGGTTAGGTCTGTCTAAATAGCATATTTTTACATTGACCACCAAATTTCGTAGTCCATCATGACTTAAATATGCATGTTTGCTGTATGTTCAGAGTATATCCTTAACTATAAGAGCTAAAATTTTTCCTGTTAGTCAACTTTTTGTGTCTGTATTCTTAATGACCTTTTGTTTAATTCCAACAGCATCTACAAATCCAAAAGCTGCTCTCAAGTCTAAGATAGTTGCTGAATTTCGAGTAAGTTACAGAATCTGTTTAATATAGCAAAGTATTATTTACTCCTTTTGTATTATAGTTTCCTATATAGTCCATTAAGATTTATTTTTATTCAGTTTTACATGTCATGTTTTAAACATGCATGAACTGTTCTAAATGAACCCAGATTGGAATTAGATTGCTTGGAGTTTCATCTGTTCCCCTAATGGTAGAAATAACCTTCTTCTAGTAGATCTATTACCAGCTGAGTTCTGTATTCAATTTATGCCAGCAAGAGAGTTTATTTTCCTGTGAAACTCTTTCTAAATTAGAATTTGCTTAGCATAACAGAAGGCTGTGTTTATGAAATTAAAATTTAAAGAGGCTGTATATAAGTGGACCTTTGTTTTAGTCTAACTTTGTATCCATAAATTAGCTTTGTGTAATTAAGGAAAAGGATCTTTTAAAGTCTATAACTAAACATGGTTCTGACATGAAAATTGATCATTAATATCTGTGGCTGTGAGAAAAAGTGAAAAGTTTTTTTCCTCTCTGGGTTTTGTTAAGCTTTAGTTTTCTGGGTTTTTTTTTTTTTTTTTTTTTTTTTTTTTACAAAATGAGGAGGGACAGAATGAGGCTAATTGAATGGTCTTGTAAATGAAATATGACTCTGGTCTGTGTTTAGTCTCAGGCCCTAATTGAAGAGCTGTTGCTATACAAGCGCTCAGAAGATCAGATAGAACTGAAGGAAAAACAGTTGTCAACTATGAGGGTGGATGTGTGCAGTACAGAAACTCTCAAATGCTTGAAAGGTAATGCTTACATCCTTTTAAATAGAAGAAGTCAGATTTTATTTCCATATCTGTCATTTTTCCAGTAATCATACTGGTTTACCTCATAAGGAGATATCCTTGGGTAGAAAGTAGTTGTGGCACCTCTGGTTTCCGAGGTAGTGCATATAAATTTCACAAGTAAATTCTGTCCTTCTCATTTCTAGTACTTTGTTGGTGTATTGGATTATATATATATACAGTTGTATCTCATATGTGTGATTAATTGGTATGGGTATGATCTTCAATTAAGTCACTCTATTACCTCATAAAATCTAGTTAAATGATCTCTCTTCCTTGCATTGTAAATTATAAATCATACTAATAATTTATTATAATGTAAGCCTCATGAAGGCAGAAATTATATTGATTTGTTCATCGCTACCCCAGCACCTAGTGCAGTGCTTGGCATATAATAGATATTTGATGAATATTTTTAAAATAATAAGTAAATGACTACTAGCTATTAACTTTGGCACCAATTTTGTTCCTGTACCATACTTTAAATTTAACAGACCAGACACAGTGCCTATAATCTCAGCACTTAGGGCAGGAAAATTGCTTGAAACCAGGAGTTTGAGACTAGCCTGGGCAACATAGTGAGACCCTGGCTCTACAAAAAAATTAAAAAATTAATGAGCTTGGTGGCACACACCTGTAGTCCTAGCTGCTCAGGAGGCTGAGGCAAGCAGATTATTTGACCCCAGGAGGTCGAGGATATAGTGAACTCTGATCATGCCACTGCACGCCGTCCTGGGTGACAGAGGAGACCATCTCTAAAGAAAAAGTTTTTTAAAAATAAATAATTAATTTAACATATATTATCTAATTCAGTCCTCATAACAGAAAACATAACGAAAAATCTCTATTTTATAACATGAGAAATCTGAGGTCTTGAAGGAGATTAGTAGCTTGCCTAAGTTACACAACTGATAAGAGGCAAAGCCAAAATTTATACTCATATCCAAGGCCATATTCTGCCAGTCGCTGGGAAAGAAGTATATGTATTGAATTATCACAAATCTTTTTCAGACAAGAAAGAATAATTTTTATTGTGGTACATACAGAGATCATTTTATCTTTACTTTTCTGAAGCTTGCTTTTCTCATTTAAGAGATAACATCTTACTACCTCCTGTAATGCAGAAGTTATGGTATAATGGAATAGAATTGAGCTTCATTCTGTTATTTCTAAGTAGTAGTGTGGTATCCAATTTGTCAAGAAAATAAGTAATCAACAAACTCTTTCTTTTCTTTACCTTAATTACAAGGGTCTTTACTTGGTGGGTTCACATGAGTCTATTTTGTGAAGAATTTTAATAATCTGTTTTGGAATGTTTTTATTTGGTGAAGCTTCTTTAAGATAAAACTATGAAACTAAGCGTATTACACAGTAATGCAGCAAGAATGTGTTCATGAAGAGAGGTTTTCTTCAAAAGACTAAATTTTTTATTTTATCCTGAAATGAATACTTCCTATGTCATTTTAGATAAAACAGGTGGGAAGAAGTTTTCCAAAGAATTTGAAGAGGCAAGCTCCAAGCTGGAAGAATTTGTGAATGGATTAGATAAGCAGGTGAAAAATGGACCCTCATTAACAGAAGCACTGGAAAATGCTGGAATTTTCTATGAAGCACAATACAAAGAAGTAAAAGTGGTGGCTAATGTAAGTTATAATTAAAACTGTCTCATACTGAATGCTTGTTACTGTATTTCAGAGACTGTTAACATGCATTTTCTCTAACTCTGTTAGGATAAGCATTTTTATCTCCCTGTCACAGATGAACAAATCACTTTTGGGCTAGGTGCTGTGGCGCATACCTATAATCCCAGCACTTTGGGAGGCTGAGGCAGGCGGACTGCTGGAGCCCAGGACTTTCAGAACAGCCTGGGCAACATGGTGAAACCTGTCCATAAAAAAGTGCAAAAATTAGCTGGGTGTGGTCTCAGGCTACAGTGAGCTGTGATCACGCCACTGCACCTCAACCTGGCCAACAGACAGACCTTGTCTCAAAAAAAAAAAAAAGAAATTACTTTGGAAGAGGGTTAGTAACCTTTTACAAGGTAATATAGCTAGTAGGTGGTGGTGGTAGAATAAGACCTTTTTTTTTTTTTTTTTTATAAAGAATCTCACTCTTGTTGCAAAGTCTGGAGTGCAATTGCATGATCTTTGCTCATCACAACCTCCGCCCCCCAAGTTCAAGCAATTCTCCTGCCTCAGCCTCTCGAGTAGCAGGGATTACAAGTATGTGCCACCACGCCTGGCTAATTTTATGCTTTTAGTAGAAACGGGGTTTCTCCATGTTGGTCAGGCTGGTCTCGAACTCCCGACCTCAGGTGACCTGCCCGCCTCAGCCTCCCAGAGTATTGGGATTATAGGCGTGAGCCACCGCACCCGGCCATACCTTGGTCTTTTTGCTGCCAAAGCTCATACATACTCTAACCATTATGTTTTACTAAAGCCTAATGTCTTCACATTTCAAATAGTCTGTATTAGGTTACTGTTTCAGGATATAAAACTGGGCAGAAATAGTACATATGCTTACTTTTTAAAATTTATTTTTTGGCTGGGCGCAGTGGCTCAAGCCTGTAATCCCAGCACTTTGGGAGGCTGAGGCGGGTGGATCATGAGGTCAAGAGATCAAGACCATCCTGGCCAACATGGTGAAACCCTGTCTCTACTAAAAATAGAAAAAAAAATTAGTTGGGTGTGGTGGCGTGTGCCTGTAGTCCCAGCTACTCGGGAGGCTGAGGCAGGAGAATTGCTTGAACCCAGGAGGCGGAGTTTGCAGTGAGCCAAGGTTGCACCACTGTGCTCCAGCCTGGCACCTGGTGACAGAGCGAGACTGTCTCAAAAAAAAATTTTTATTTTTTTATTTTTTTTATTTATTTTTGAGACGGAGTCTCACTCTGTCGCCAGGCTGGAGTGCAGTGGCACGATCTCATCTCACTGCAACCTCCACCTCCTGGGTTCAAGCAATTCTCCTGCCTCAGCCTCCTGAGTAGCTGGGATTATAGGCACTTCCCACCACGCCAGGCTAATTTTTGTATTTTTAGTAGAGTTGTGATTACACCATGTTGGTCAGGCCAGTCTCGAGCTCCTGACCTTGTGATCCACCTGTTTCAGCCTCCCAAAGTGCTGAGATTATAGGCATGAACCATTGTGCCCAGGCTTTAAGTTAGTTAGTTGGTTGATCAGTTGAGATGGAGTCTCACTCTGTCATCCAGGCTGGAGTGCAATGGCGTGATCTCAGGTCACTAAAAATTCCACCTCCCATATTCAAGCAATGTTTCCTCCTCAGCCTCCTGAGTAGCTGGGACTACAGGCACCTGCCACCATGCCCAGCTAATTTTTGTATTTTTAGTAGAGACAGGGGTTTCAGCAGGTTGGCCAGGCTGATCTCTCAAATTCCTGACCTCAGGTGATCCACCAACCTCAGCCTCCCAAAGTGTTGGGATGACAGGCGTGAGCCACCTCGCTGGCCTTAACTTTTTCTCTTAACCAGAAAACTGGATGGAAACATCCTGTCACCAAATTTTATATAAATTGACTGAATTAAGAAAGTTTTTTTTTTTTTTTTTTTTGAGATGGAGTTTTGCTCTTGTTGCCCAGGCTGGAGTGCAGTGGTGCCATCTTGGCTCACCTCAACCTCCACCTCCTGGGTTCAGGCGATTCTCCTTCCTCAGCCTCCGGAGTAGCTGGGATTACAGGCACGCGCCACCAGGCCCAGCTGATTTTGTATTTTTAGTGAGACAGGGTTCTCCATGTTGGTCAGGCTGGTCTCGAACTCCTGACCTCAGGTGATCTGCCCACCTTGGCCCCTGCAGAGTGCTGGGATTACAGGTGTGAGCTGCTGCGCCTAGCCAAGGAACTTCTTTTTATTCCCCCAAGAAAGGGAGAGAGGTGGTAAATGGGCATTTGTCTAATGACCTCTGAAAGAAACTGTTTTATAATGAATTTTTCTTTAAGTTTTTGTCTTTTTTTAGGGTGAGGGGGATGGAGTCTCACTCTTTCGCCAGGCTGGAGTGCAGTGGCGCGATTCTGGTTCACTGCAACTTCTTTTTTCTGGTTTCAAGCAATTCTGCCTCAGCCACCCGAGTAGCTGGGACTACAGGCACACACCACCAGGCCTGGTTAATTTTTTTTTTTTTTAAGACTGGGTCTCACTATGTTGCCTAGGCTGGAGTGCAGTGGCTATTCACAGCCACGATCCCACTACTGATCAGCACGGGAGTTTTGACCTGCTATGTTTCTGACTTGGGTCGGTTCACCCTTCCTTAGGCAATCTGGTGGTCTCCCGCTCCCTGGAGGTCACCATATTGATAATGAACTTAGTGCAGATACCCGATCGGCAGAGCACACTACAGCCCAGAACTCCTGGACTCATGCAATCCTCCAGCCTCAGCCTCCCGAGTAGCTGGGACTACAGGCACACGCCACCATGCCCAGCTTTTTTATTTTTATAATAGAGACAGAGTTTCACCATGTTGGCCAGGATGGTCTTGATCTCTTGACCTGGTGATCTGCCCGCCTCAGCCTCCCAAAGTGCTGGGATTACAGGCATGAGCCACCGCACTCAGCCTTAAGTTTTCATCTCTGTATATGATCATAAAAGCATGTGATACTATAGGACCTGCCAGTTCTACTTCCTAGAAGCAATCCCTTTTAGTGAATTTTGCTGTTTCTTTCTGGCATTTGCTTGCATATTTGTAAATTATTAGCCCATATTGTTCTTTCTTGATTTATCCTATTTTAGAAATAGCTATTAACTTCTTGGTATCACAAATGTAGATTTATACTCACCTGCCTTTCTCGTTCTCCCAGTTTTGTTGTGTAACTGTTTTAAATCTGTTGATAAATTAAAGTAATATACTGACTATTTTTTGACCATTAATTCTAGACTACATAGATTAGTAGCAATCCTATTTGCTCCCATTAGTTTTCATCTATCCCTTCAATTTTCCAACTTCAATCAACTGTATTTACTTCTATTTTTTTGAGACCAAGTCTCGCTCTGTTACCCAAGCTGGAGTACAGTGGCACAATCTCGGCCTCACTGCAACTTCCACCTCTAGGGTTCAAGTGATTCTCCTGCCTCAGCCTCCCAAGTTGCTGGGATTACAGGCTCATGCCAACACTCCTGGCTAATTTTTGTTTTTTTAGTAGAGACAGGGTTTTACCATGTTGGACAGGCTGGTATCGAACTCCTGGCATCAAATGATCCACCCTCCTCAGCCTCCCAAAGTGACAGGACTATAGGTGTGAGCCACCGCTCCCAGACAACTGTATGTACCTCTATATTATCAAAGTTTAAAATATTTACATTCTATTCTGTAAGCATACTTAATTCTTCTTTGCTGCTCTAAAGGTTGAAAAACAATTTTATAAAAGCTTACATTAGACCAGGCACGGTGGCTCACGCTTGTAATCCCAACACTTTGGGAGGCCAAGGCAGGCAGATCACCTGAGGTCAGGGGTTCGAGACCAGGCTGGCCAACATGGTGAAACCCTGTGTCTACTTAAAAAAAAAAAAAAAAAAAAAATTAGCCGGATGTGGTGGCATGCGCCTGTAGTCCCAGCTACTCAGGAGGCTGAAGCAGGGGAATCGCTTAAACCTGGGAGGTGGAGGTTGCAGTGGCCTGGGCGACCAGTGAGACTGTCTCAAAAAAAGAAAAAGAAAAAAACTTACTTTATAACATTGTTCATTGTAAGGTTTTGTGGTAACAAAAACTGTACTACAGGTTTTTGTTTTTTTTCCCTAGAGTTTTGTTTATTGTTTGCCTTTGCATAGCCTTTTTTTCTTTTCCTTTTTTTTAATTCTCCGTGACACCAGCTATTCTGAATTCCCTTGTCTCCTGGGACCTCCCTATCTGAATTTCCATCCCCCGCTCCCAGTTTAGGTTGTTCTCTACATCTCAGGCTAAAACAGCTCTTTACTCTTGTCCTGAGTTGAGTCCTCTATTTTCCAGATTCCATGTCTTCTTTTCTTGTTTCTCTCATTGTACTGGAGCATTCTCAAGTAATTTCCAAAAAAAAAAAAGTGTTTGTGAGAGAGACATTTTGTCTGTCCTTAGGTCTAGAAACATCTTAGGCTGGGCACAGTGCCTCATGCCTGTAATCTCAACACTTTGGGAGGCTGAGGTGGGAGGATCACTTGAGGCTAGGAGTTTGAGATTAGCTTGGGCAACATAGTGAGACCCTTCTCTACATTAAAAGAAGAAAGAAAAGGAAAAATAAATTAAAATGTCTTAGATCATTTATTTCCTCCACCCACCACCAACCCCAAATTGCCTAATTGATAAACAGGTTGATTTTCAGCTTTCAGGAAATATATACATTTAATACAGTAAATCTCCTTCTAAGTTGCATTCCATGAGTTTTTATATTTAAGTTTATCTTCTGCAAACAGCATATAGTTGGATCTTGTGTAATTTTTTTTTTTTTAATCTAGTCTGAAAATCTTTGACTTTGCAGTGTTTGGTCTATTTATTGATATGCTTGGGTTTAAGTCTACCATCTTTCAATTTGTCCTGTGTGTTCTTTTCATTGTTACTCCTTTTCTGCTTTTTTAAAATTAATCAAATAATTTTAGATTCCATTTTATCTCCTATTTTTACTTGCAGGTACTCTCTCTCTCTTCTTTTCTCCTTCCTTCTTCCTCCCTCCTTTCCTCTCCCTCCTTCCTTCTTTCTACCTCCTTCCATCTCCCAGATTTCACCTTTTTATAAGGATACCAGCCATATTAGATTAGGGCCCATCCTGACGACCTCATTTAACTCGATTACCTCTGTAGAAATCCTGTCTTCAAATAATTCTGGGATACTAGGGGTTAGGACTTCAACATATAAGTCAGAGGGTGCAGAGAGAGAGAATTCAACCATAACAAATGGCTTCATGTTGTTTATAAATTTTCAAAAATTCTCAGCTGTTGATCATAATTAGTTTCTGTTTCATCTCCATCCTCTCGTCTTGGAACTCATATTAGTATGTATATTAGGTCTTATTGTTGTGTTCCAAATGACTTTTTATAGTCCTTTCTGAATTTTCCATCTTTTATCTCTTCCTTCTAGATATTTTCTGTTAACTAGTCTTCTGATTCATGAATATTTTGTTCTGTTGAATCTTATCTGTGGTTAAACCCATGCTATTAATTTTTAGTTGGTTTACTTTTCAGTTCTAGAATTGCTACTTGATTTTCTTAAAGAATTCAATTTTCTGGTAAAATTTAGTCTATTCATATTTTTAAATCTCACCATTATGAAAGATCTTAAATACAGTATGAAGACCTTTTTTTTTTTTCTGAATTATTTGAAAATAAGTTGCTTGTATCCCATTATCCAAAATATGTTAGTGCATATTTCCTACTGGACATATTCTCCTACATAACCATAAGGTGTATGTGTTTATTTAGAGATGGAGTCTCACTGTGTCACCCAGGCTGGAGTGCAGTGGCACGATCTCAGCTCACTGCAACCTCCGCCTCCTGGGTTCAAGTGATTCTTCTGCCTCAGCCTCCCAAGTAGCTGGGATTACAGGCATGCGCCAACATGCCTGGGTAATTTTGTATTTTTAGTAGTGACGGGGTTTCACCATGTTGGCTAGGCTGTTCTTAAACTCCTGACTTCAGGTGATCCACCTGCTTCTGCCTCCCAAAGTGCTGAGATTACAGGCATGAGCCACTGCCCTGATTTTTTACACTTCTAATTGCTTTTATAACAATGTAAAACCTTGCTCCCTTTTCTTCAGTATGTTTACTTAATCAGTTGTGGCCAGTCTCACAGCACTTCCATCTCTCTCTGACCACCTTTATGGGTTTTCTTTTTATCCTGCTTAGACTCCAACATCCCTTCCAATGCCTCCCTCCCATGCAGACATTTTTCTCTCTCATTTTTGGGTCCATTCTCTCTAAGCCACTGAATTTTCCCCCTCAGCTCCAGCTAACTGGTTTTGGACTGAATTTTTTTTTTTTTTTTTTTTCTTTTTTTTTTCTTTTTCAAAGTTTAGTTTCTTTGCATTGGGTTAGAGGACTGAATTGTTCACAAAGGAAAGTAAAGGAATTGTTCACTAGTTTCATGAACATATTAATCATAGCTGTTTGGTTTTTGTCATATAGTTCCAATATTGGCTTCACCTGTTATGGGTATGTTTGGTGTTTTTGTTGTGTTTTGTTTTGTTGCCCAGAGGTAGCAGCTAATATAGTGTCTGTATTTTTTTTTAGTCATTTGGACCTAGCTCTTAGCTTGCCTGCTAATTTGTTATTGAATGCTGAACATTAAAAGATTATGGAGTCTGTGGATGATTTTTCTTCCCCCAGAAACAGTTCACCCTTTCTTTTGCTAGGCAGATATTGTGGTGGCTGATCATATTAATTAAATCTGAAACCTGACTGACTTGAGACTGAACTACAGTTTGAGCAACTCTTGTTCTACCTCTGGTTCACTCCAGCTTCTGGAATGTAGATTTTTCCCACAGAATGCTTGGAATGATCACTAAGGCCCCTTCTCCATGGCATGATTTCAAGTTTGTAGTCCTTGTTTCCGCACCACCATGAGACCACTGCTTTTCAAAGGTTTTCTGCTTGTCTTCTTCCCTCTCAAGCAACTTCAGAATTCAGCAAATATTTTGAAGGAAAAATTGTTGAGCCAGCTCCCTCTTTCATCTTTCATCAGAACCTTGGCCTCTCAGGTCTCTAATTTTTGCCTATTAAGACCAGCAAGACTGTGAAAAGCTCTGCTGTTTTCTCTTTATTTAATAGTGGCCCTCCCTTGTCCTTTTGGCCTTAATTCTCAGCCTCTTGCCTAGCTCCCCAGAATCAGCAGAACCCCAAGAGAAAATGGTATCAGCTTAGCTCTCCATGCTTTCCCTATGATAGTATTTGCCACTAGTTTTTGGTGGCCTTAGCACTCTCCAGGACATTCAGACAAGTGTGTCTGAGGTGTGTGTGTGTGTGTATCGGACTTTTCTACTTGTTCTTGATGAGAGCATTGGTCTACTGTAAGCTACTCAGTTATATCAAAAGCAAAGCCTGGATTCTAATGTATTCACATTTTTTAAAAAATAATGCTTCTTGTCTGGGCACAGTGGCTCACACCTGTAATCCCAGCACTTTGGGAGGCTGGGGCAGGTGGGTCACCTGAGGTCAGGAGTTTGAGACCAACCTAGCCAACATGGTAAAATCCTGTGTCTACAAAAAATACAAAAATTAGCCAGGAGTGGTGGCATGTGCCTGTAGCCTCAGCTACTTGGAGGGCTAAGGTGGGAGGATCACTACCTGGGAGCTATGATCGTGCCACTGCACTCCAGCCTGGGTGATAGAGCAACACCCTGTCTCAAATAAAATAAAATAATGTTCCTAAATTTACAAAACAAAATGATAATGCAATCTAAGGGTCATCGACTCTCAAAAAATGAAAAATTCAAAAGATAACTTTAAGATATTAGCAACTAAGACCATCAATAGGATTTAAGCCAAGTGGTCAATATTAACATCAACAATGGTAAGTCATACTGATTATATGTGCCCTTGATATGGTGTGATGACAGTGGCACTTTACCTCTATGTCTTCTGCCCAGAAACTCATTACCCTGGTCTAGCCATGAGAAAAATATCAGTGAAATCTCAATTGACAATCTACAAAATACTTGACCGGTACTCTTCGAAACTGTCAAGATCACCAGAAACAATGAAAGTCCAACAAAGTGTCACAAACAAGAGGAGTCTAAATAGAAAGGAGACATGACTACTAAATGTTCTGTGGTATCTTGAATGGGATCCTAGGTTAGGAAAGGACATTGGGTAAAAAAAAAACCTGAGGAAATCTAAAGGTCAGACTTTTGTTAATAATAATTATTAATATTGGTTCATTAATGTGACATGTATAATACTAATATAAAATGTTAATAGGGAAAATTGAACATAGAGTATATGGGAACTATCTTTGCAATGATTTTCTACACCTAAAACTTTTTTTTCAACAAAGTATATTTTTGTTTGAGACAGGGTCTCACATTGTCACTCAAGTTGGAAGGCAGTGGTGTGATCACTGCTCACTGCAGTCCTGACCTCTTGGGCTCAAGTAATCCTCTGACCTAAGCCCCCTAAGTAGCTGGCACTACAGATAGCTGGGACTACAGGCGTACACCACCATGCCTGGCTAATTTTTGTATTTTTAGTAGAGACGGGTTCACCATATTGGCCAGACCTGTCTTGAACTCCTACCTGGTAATCCGCCCACCTTGGCCCCCAGAGTGCTGGGATTACAAGCATGAGCCGCCACACCTGGCCCAACAGATGGGATATTACCTTGTTTTATGCCAGCAATGTACGTGGTTAATAATAATCAGAAAATCTGATCAGAGTCAGAATGGGTGGCCAGGGATGGTGGTGTATGCTTGCAATCCTAGCACTTTGGGAGGCTGAGTTGGGAGAATAACTTGAGCCAGGAGTTCTAGACTAGCCTGGATAACATAGCAGGACCTCATCTCTCATTTAAGAAAATAAAGCTTGGCAGGGCATGGTGGCTCACACCTATAATCCAGCACTTTGGGAGGCCGAGGCAGGTGGATTACCTGAGGTCAGGAGTTCGAGACCAGCCTGACCAACATAGAGAAACCCTGTCTTACTAAAAATGCAGAGTTAGCCAGGCGTGGTGTCACATGCCTGTAATCCCAGCAACTAGGGAGGAAGAGGCAGGAGAATCGCTTGAAGCCAAGAGGCAGAGGTTGCAGTGAGCGGAGATTGCACCATTGCACTTCAGCCTGGCAACAAGAGTGAAACTTCATCTCAAAAAAAGAGAAAAGAGCTGGGTGCGGTGGTGTGTGCCTGAAGTCCCAGCTACTCAGGAGGCTGAGGTGAGAGGATCGCTTGAGCCCAGGAGTTCTGGGCTATAGTGTGCTATGCCGATCGGGTGTCTGAACTAAGTTCAGCGTCAATATGGTGACCTCCCAGGAGCGGGAGACTACCAGGTTGCCTAAAGAGGGGTGAAGCATCCCAGGTCAGAAACAGCTGGTCAAAACTCCCGTGCTGATCAGTAGTGGGATCTCGCTTGTGAATAGCCACTGCACTCCAGCCTGGGCAACATAGCGAGACCCCCATCTTTAAAAAAAGAAAAGAAAAGAAAGCTTTATTTAAAAAAAAAAAAAAGGCGGCAGCCATGCGCGATGGCTCACACCTATAATCCCAGCACTTTGGAAGGCCAAGGCAGGTGGATCACAAAGTCAGGAGTTTGAGACTAGCCTAACCAATATGGTGAAACCCTGTCTCTACTAAAAATAGAAAAATTAGCCAGGCTTGGTGGCATGCACCTGTAATCCCAGCTACTCAGGAGGCTGAGGCAAGAGAATCGCTTGAAACCAGGAGGCGGAGGCTGCAGTGAGCTGAGATCGTGCCACTGCACTCCAGCCTAGGGACAGAGTGAGCCTCAATCTCAAAAAATTAAAAATTAAAAAATATATATATATATGGCAGGCGCGGTGGCTCATGCCTGTAATCCCAGCACTTTGGGAAGCCGAGGCGAGCAGATCACGTGGTCAAGAGTTTGCGACCATCCTGGCCAACATGGTGAAACCCCGTCTCTACTAAAAAAATACAAAAAATTAGCTGGACATGGTGGCACCTGCCTGTAGTCCCAGCTACTCAGGAGGCTGAGGCAGGAGAATTGCTTGAAACTGGGTAGGAGGTGGAGGTTGCAGTGAGCTGAGATTGCACCACTGCACTCCAGCCTGGCACCTGGCAACAGAGCAAGACTCTGTCTCAAAAAAAAAAAGTCAGCTGGGCGAGGTGGCTCAAGCTTGTAATCCCAGCACTTTGGGAAACCGAGGCAGGTGGATTACCTGAGGTCAGGAGTTCAAGACCAGCCTGGCCAACAAGGTGAAAACCATGAAACTCATATAAATAAATTAATTAGCCAGGCATGGTGGTGGGCACCTGTCATCCCAGCTACTTGGAGGCTGAGGCAGGAGGATCGCTTGAACCCAGGAGGTGGAGGTTGCGGTGAGCCACTATTGTGCCACTGCATGTACTCCAGCCTGGGGAACAAAAGCGAAATTCTGTCTCAAAAAAAAAAAGGCTGGGTGTGGTGACTCATGCCTATAATCCCAAGCACTTTGGGAGGCTGAGATAGGAGAATCGCTTGAGCCCAGGAGTTCAAGACTAGCCTGGATAACATAGCAGGACCTCATCTCTCATTTAAGAAAATAAAACTTTATTTTTAAAAAGAGGCGGCTGGGTGCAGTGGCTCAAGCCTGTAATCCCAGCACTTTGGGAGGCTGAAGTGGCTGGATTACTTGAGGCCAGGAGTTTGAGACCAGCCTGGCCAACACGGTGAAACCCCATCTCTACTAATACAAAAATTAGCCGGGCATGGTGGCATGTTCCTGTGGACCCAGCTACTTGGGTGGCTGAGTTCGGAGGATCACTTCATCCTAGGAGGCAGAGGTTGCAGTGAACTGAGATCGCACCACTAACTCTAGCTTGGGTGACAAAGTGAGACTCTGCCTCAAAAAGAAAAATATGTTAACTTTTTGGTCTTTTTCCAAGGAGTAAACTCCTTTTTTCTCTTTTAGGCATATAAAACCTTTGCTAACCGAGTAAACAATTTAAAGAAGAAGTTGGATCAATTGAAGTCAACCCTTCCAGATCCTGAAGAATCACCAGTTCCTTCCCCAAGCATGGATGCTCCCTCCCCGACTGGTTCTGAGTCTCCTTTTCAGGGAATGGGAGGTGAAGAATCACAGTCACCAACTGTGGAGAGTGAGAAATCGGCCACACCTGAACCTGTGACAGATAATCGTGATGTGGAAGACATGGAACTCTCAGATGTGGAAGATGATGGGTCAAAAATCATTGGTATGTCCTTATATGATTAACAGACAACTTATTCCTTATCTGTTTTGCCTTCGCAGCAATGAATACATCACAAGCAGGTACTAAAAGATAGCTCGGGCTAGGAGTGGTGACTCAGGCCTGTAATCCCAGCACTTTGGGAGGCTGAGGCAGGCGGATCACAAGGTCAGGAGATCAAGACCATTCTGGCTAACACAGTGAAACCCCATCTCTACTAAAAATACAAAAAATTAGCCGGCCGTGGTGGCAAGCACCTTGAGTCCCAGCTACTTGGGAGGCTGAGGCAGGAGAATCACTTGTACCCAGGAGGTGGAGTTTGCAGTGAGTTGAGATCACACTCCAGCCTGGGTGATAGAGTGAGACTCCATCTCCAAAAAAAAAAAAAAAAAAAAATAGTTCATTTCTTAAAAGATAGAGCAACAAGTTAGCATTATAATCTCTAGAACAGTTGTTGAGGATATGATAAGCCAAATGTATTAAGAATCATTGCTTAGTATCTGCACTGTTAAAATGGTAGCTACTAGGCTGAGGGTGGTGGCTCACTTTGGGAAGCTGAGATGGGCTGATCACTTGAGGTCAGGAGTTCAAGTCCACCCTAGCCAACATAGTGTAACCCTGTCTCCACTAATAATACAAAAATTATCTGGGTGTGGTGGCAGGCACCTGTAATTACAGCTACACAGGAGGCTGAGGCATGAGAATGGCTTGAACCTGGCAAAGGTTGCAGTGAGCTGAGATCATGCCATTGCACTCCAGCCTGGGTGACAGAGTGATACTCTGTCTTGGGGGGCAGTGGAGGGAAGGTAGCTACTAGCTACCTGTGACTAAGCATTTGAAATGAGGCCTGTCCACCTTGAGATGTGCTGTAAGTATAAAATATACATTTAGGCTGCACACAGTGGCTCATGCCTGTAATCTCAGCACTTTGGGAGGCTTAGGCAGGCAGATGCCTTGAGTCCAGGAGTTTGAGACCAGCCTGGGCATCATAGCGAAACCCCATCTCTACAAAAAATATAAAAATTAGCCAAGCGTGGTGGCATGCATCTGTAGTCCCAGCTACTGGAAAGGCTGAGGCCGGAGAATCACTTGAGCCTGGGAGGTAGAGGTTACAGTACTGTACTCCAGCCTAGGTGATAGAGGGAGACCCTGTCTCAGAAAAAAAACCACCACCACCACACACATTGGAGTCCAGAAACTAGGCCGAGCATGGGGGCAGAAACTAGTACTCTCTCAAAGAGTTAAAATATCTCATTAATAATTTTTATATTTATAACCCTGAAATGAAAATATATGGGATATGTTGGGATGAATAAAATATATTTTTAAAATTACATGTATCTGTTTCTTTGTTTTTGTTTGTTTTTTTGTTTTGGAAAGCGAGAGAGAGTCTCTGTAGTTACCCAGGCTGGAGCGCAGTGGTGCAATCTCAGCTCACTTCAACCTCCACCTCTCGGGTTCAAACGATTCTCTTGCCTTAGCCTCCCAAGCAGCTAGGATTACAGGCGCATACCACCATATCTGGCTATTTTTTGTATTTTTAGTAGAGACGATGTTTCACCATTTTGGCCAGGCTGGTCTTGAACTGCTGACCTCAAGTGATCCACCCGCTTCAGCTTCTCAAAGTGCCGGGGTTACAGGCTTGAGCCACCATGCCTGGCCCTGTTTCTTTTTTTTTCTTTTTTTTTTTGGCTGCTAGAAAATTTAAACTTACTTATGTGGCTTAAATTGTATTCCTGTTGAATAGCACTGCTCTGGGATGAGGGGTCACTTATACTGGGATTCCCTATTCTCTGTCACCTTTGACCATCAAGAATTCCAGAGTCAGTTTGTTAATCACACTTTCAGAAATAACCTGAATTGGTGAATTGTTTCTCTTATATTCCCAGCCTTTATAAATAATCTTATTAGTTTGACTCCTATTGAATTTAATCCATTATTGATATAGCCTTTAAAACATTAAAAAGAATTATTCAACGTGATCAAGAGTTAAAACATTGCAGTTTCAAATTAGTTAGTGCCTATTGCACCCCACAGTAGGGCAATTTCCGGAAGCCAGAGGAAAATACAATGAACACTATAGAGGTTCTGTCTCTAAGAAAGTTCTCAGGTTACTGGAAAGAGAGAAACAGGACAGGCAGGGCACAGTGGCTCACGCCTATAATCCCAGCACTTTGGGAGGCTGAGGCAGACGGATCACCTGAGGTCAGGACTTCGAAACCAGCCTGGCAAACATGGAGAAACCCCATCTCTATTAAAATTACAAAATTAGCCGGGCGTGGTGGCGCATGCCTGTAATTCCAGCTGTTCAGCAGACTGAGGCAGGAGAATCACTTTGAACCTGGGAGGCAGAGGTTGCAGTAAGCCAAAATGGTACCATTTTACTCCAGCCTGGGCAACAAGAGCAAAACTCTTGTCTCAAAAAAAAAAAAAAAAAAAGACAACTAAAAGAAAAGAAAAAAACAGGACAATTTATGACAAATATTATCACCAAAAAGCAGAACACAAATGTGTACCGAATAATAACATGCTTCTTGAATTCTACAAATTTAATATACAAATACTAAGAAAATGCAAAGGAATCATTGAAAAGTAAAATACAAGATAAATCCTGGAAATTGCTTTTTATTTTTTTGAGATGAGAGTCTCTCTTCGTTGCCCAGGCTGGAGTACAGTGGTGCAATCTCAGCTCACTGCAACCTCTGCCTCCTAGTTTCAAGCAATTCTCGTGTCTCGGCCTCCCTAGTATCTGGGATTACAGGTGCCCGCCACTACACCCAGCTAATTTTTTGTATATTTTGTGGAGACAGGGTTTCACCATGTTGACCAGGATGGTCTCAAAATCCTGACCTCACGTGAGCCATTGTGTCCAGCTGGAAATTGCTTTTAAGCAGATGTTAAAAGTGGGAATTATCATAAATTATGAGGAGTATGACTTTTTCAAAAAAGCGTGAAGTGAGTTGTTTTCTCTAAAGTAGTGCTCTATCTCCCAAATCCAGAAATACTAGGACGTGTTATTTCATATAGAAAGCAAAGTCCGGAAAGTAATAGGATGTAATATCTCTTTTCTTTGTTGAAACAGTGGAGGACAGGAAGGAAAAACCTGCAGAGAAGTCAGCTGTATCTACTTCTGTACCTACAAAGCCAACAGAAAATATCTCCAAGGCCTCTTCATGTACCCCAGTGCCTGTGACCATGACAGCAACTCCACCTCTTCCAAAACCTGTGAATACTTCTCTTTCCCCTTCCCCAGCATTGGCTTTGCCAAACCTGGCTAATGTGGATCTGGCAAAGATCAGTTCCATCCTTAGCAGTTTGACATCAGTCATGAAAAATACTGGTAAGTAAGCCCAGTAAAGTTAATTTCCATCTTTTTAAATTGAATCATTAATCTGTTTTGTTGTGGGTTTTTTTTTGTTGTTGTTTTGTTATGTTTGACAGAGTCTTGCTCAGTCTCCCAGGCTGGAGTGCAATGGCGCAATCTCAGTTCAGTGTGGCTTCAGCCTCCCAAGTAGCTGGGATTACAGGCTCCTGCCACCACACCTGAGTAATTTTTTCTATTTTTACTAGAGACAGGGTTTCACCATGTTGGCCAGGATCATCTAAAAATCCTGACCTCAGGTGATCCACTTGCCTTGGCCTCCCGAAGTGCTGGGCTTAAAGACGTGTGCCCCGGTGCCCCCCCGGTTGTTGACATTTTTAAAATTTTTTTTTTGGTGGGGCCAGGTGGGCACCCCCGTTAAACCCGCCCGAT
>CAUYQU010025437.1:0-11367 GCA_963574635.1 Cheracebus regulus | reverse complement strand
AGTTTTCCTTTGGCGGACGCCCCTTCCCCACAGAGCTGGGCCTTCCCGGGTTCATCTGCGCTTGCTGTGAAACTCTCAGTCCTCAGTGCTTCCAATTGCTGTTTTCCTTGTGGGGATGGGACCAGCCGAGCCCGTCCGTCCGGTGTACTCCGCACCGGGAAGTGCCATGCTGGGGCACTGGCAAAACAGCCGTGCCGGCCAAAAGAGTCGCGCTGGCGACCCGTGTGGCTCCTCTGTCGGGAATCTTCCAGTCTGTGGGCAACAAAAATTTGTCAGAAAGTGCGGCGTCCACTCGTTCTCTGTGCTTTCACTGGGAGCTACATTCCTGAGCTGTTGCTAATCGGCCATCTTGGATCTCTCCCCCCCAATCTTTTAGTAATTAATTGCTTTGTAGACCTGAGTTTTTTTGTTGCATTATCCTCCTATGTTGCAAACATGTCTCAACATATGCATACAAACATATCTCAACATATAAATCTCTCACAAAAGAAATTGCTACCAAATTTGATAATTATAATGTCATCATTTTCTATTTTATGTATTCTTCATGTCAGTGGCTCAGTATGATTTCAAAAAGTGTCTGAGATATTAATAGAGCCAAATTATAATAATTGATAATAATCTCCTGAAGATCGACAAGATGCCTCACAAAACAGAAGTCATGAATAGCTATGTGTTCTGGGAACTAGCAACAAGCAGGCCTTAAATATGGGTTGAAACTCAAATGCCTACAGGGCTAGTCACGTAACTTTAAATGAGTTAAGTCAGCTGTGTAGGAAATTTGCATATACATTATTTGAGTAGAAGAGAATATGGAGAACTCAAAAGCACTCACCTCTGCTGAAAGGCACAATAGGCCCTGTATTGCCACATTTTTGCTTTTTATTTCTTTTCCAAGAGAAGCAAAAATCCTGATTTTTATGTGAAATCCTCATTGTGTTTTAATTTTAAAACATTGTGCAGGCCTAATACAATACAACTATGAGGCAACACCTTACTGTAACCTTTTGAGCCTTGCACCCAGCTTCCAAAATTCAAGTTCCTTCAACCTCAGTTTGATCCTAATGAATGCTTTAGGCAACTAAAAAATAATTGAATTTTTAATTACTGCTGAATATTATAAGTTATTTTCATTCTCTAAAAACCATTTACCATTCAGAATCCTATAGTTCAACATTCTGGTCAAAGACAATTCTGTTTTTTGAATATCAGTTCCTAGAAGCCATGGGTCTGTCATTTTTTTCCTACCAATTTACAGATAGCTAGGGAAAATGGTCATTATGCAAATTCTGAGCAATGTAAAAGTACACAGTTTTAATCAAAGATGGTTTCACAGAACACTTTTAATTAAATTAATTGAATATCATGCCCATTGCTCCTAAAAAACATAATTTGTACCCTACAAATATAGGGCCCAACAGTGCCATTCTATATAAACTATTGAATGATTTTCAGGTTAAAGATATCTTTACTGTAATCATTTTTCTTTATATTTCCTGCAAAGTCATCTGCAATGCATTCTCTGGGATGGGTAAATCATCCTTAGCATGGCTGATACTTGATCATGTGATTCATGCAGTTTTAGACTTCTTGGGTAAGAAATCATTTTAAGTGCTGAGAATTGGTGAATATAACATAGAAGTCCAACATGGGAATTCTGGCTGCTGCTTTGATTACTTGAGTCTCTGATTAATTGCTCTGATAAAGAGATAGATATGCAATTACTTTGAGCCGAGGCAACAGAAAAATTATTTCTACTACCACCTGTTCAGGAACAATGAGTTATGCCCTTGGAAGCCTGCTGTTACTCATGGCCAATGTCTCCAAGTTTAGAAATTTTTTTTTAAGAAATGAAATATTGGTGAAGATGAGTTTTTATATTTTTTATCATTTTTACAAAAAAACTGAATGGAAGTTCTAAAGGCACTTTAAACTAATTTGGGGATTATTTATTTGTATTCCAATATCTTTATAACAGGGTGAAATTATCACAGGCTTTGAAATAAGTCAGGTGTAGTTCCAAATCTGTCTCTTAGCAAATCTTGAGCAAGGTTCATCAACAACTTTACTCAATTTCTACATCGCTAAATACAAGTAAGAATATCTACTTGGTAGTATTCTTACAAGGATTAAATAAGATAAAGCACAATGCCTACTTAAGGACATTATTTATACACTGTTTGCCTATTTACTAGATGCTTCTCTTCATGAAATAAATGTAACTAGAAAATGAGATCCTCCTAAGTGAAAGAAAGAAAGAAACTCACAAGGTTGAGTTTATAAATTTAATAAAAATGTTCATACAGTTGTCCCTCACTATTCCCAGGGTAGTGGTTCTAGGACCCACCCTCAGATACCAAAATCCATGAATATTTTCATATAACCTAAAGCACATTCTCCCATATACTTTAAATCATCTCTAGATTACTTATGATACCTAATATGTGAATGCTATGTAAAGATATTTTATTTATATTTTTTATATTTTATTATTTTTATTGTTTATTTAAAAATATTTTTAATCTGCATTTGGTTAAAGCTATGTATGAAGAATCATTGAGGGCTGACTATATATAATTGCTACTTGATTTATTCTTCATGTTTAGTACTATCTTCCCTGTACCCAGAAGCACGGGTATATTACAAATATTCACTGTCCAAGGCTTAAGACATACGAACCCTGATAAAAGGCTACAGACTGTCAGGAGACAGGAAAAAGCCAGCAAGTCCACATCCTAGAGACTTTAGAGAGGACAACGCTTTCCCCCAAGTAATTCCAACTTTCTTGAGCTATATGGGCTTTTACCTTTCTAGCAAGCAAGGTGCAAGCCTAGAGCCTAGAAGTCAGGATAGGGACAGAGTAGGGCCTTTGTCCCTACACTAACCAAAAGCCTGTGTGAGGAAAATAACACAGGAAAAACTAACCATTCAATACCTATGCAATTCGTTTCAATTCCAAAATAGCTAGAGTGCCTATTAAGTGCAAAGAGACAACATGTTTCTCACATAAGCACATTTTAAAAGAGCTGGGCAATGTTTAAATTTTGACAGTGCTACAATTCTTTGGGGACCAGCTGTCCAAGGGAAAGCAGAAAGAGCACGACATTCCCTGAATGGATAATGGCTGCCTGTCAGATCCTTGTTCACAGCACACACTGATGGCACGCACAGTTCAAAAGCCCAGCACAGCATCACAAGATGGAGTGAATTGATACCGTGCTCAGGGAGGAAAGTCTAAATGACAAGGATTTCATTTGTTTCTGTTCAATTTTTTTGACTACAGAGAACTCACGTTACCTCGGGTAACAAAAACACTGGAGATGGGAGGGGAGGGAATTGCAAAGCTACATAAACTTAAATTGAAATTGGACCTTTGTCAAACATGGAAACTCAGGAAACTGCCTCCTCAGCCATACCCAGAGGTCACATGGTTTCTCATTCTAACTTTGGGAAAATGTGATAGATTATAATGTTTTCCATAAATTCTCATGACCCCAATCCAGATATGCCGTTCCCTTGCTTGCATCCTTTCTGTTTTATTTTCCATTTTGAATTGTTAGAATTACTCATATTTCCTAACACAAAGTACCGGGAGAGAATCTGATGATTAAAACTTATGTGTTCATGAGTCTGAATGATTGATCTGTGTCACAGTGATCGCTTTTGGCCAATTGGCTGAGAGTGGCTAGTGGGGGTAGAAGCAGTGATCTACACCAAACCATGGTTAATGGCTGTGCTGGCAAGCTTGCTGACTACTATATCTATACACCCTTGAATGGTTAAGTGTAAAAGAAAGAGTGGCATCTCCTGGCTCACCAAGTATACTTGATAGTGTGAACAACAGTTGTAAAAATTTTCGTAGACATATTTGATTGGTAACATTTAGAACCTTCTTCCCTAAGTTCCACAAAGAACTTTACAATTGCAATATTCAAAGTTTCAGAAGAAAACACATGAAATTACTTAGAGCAAAAATAAATAAGATTAATACCCAGTAAAGATCCATTGGACTTAAACTGAAATATTGAGCATATTTTCCTTTTGAATTGAGTAATATTCACTTGGTGAATGTATGAACCAAAATGTTACGTAAAATGCATTTCAAAAGCTCTTTTAAGGCTTCTTTTTCATTATTCAAATAAGACTAGAAATTTTTCAAGCAAGTAAATAAAATATACAATGTTAGCATAGTGCCAGCCATGTAACAACTTGCTGATCTCACATCCCAAAAAGACAGTGATACTATCTATTTTGATGCTCTTTAAATTATCATGAAAGGTGAAACTTAATAAAAATAAAAGCACCAATTACTTTCTACCGTAAGGATGATAAACAGGTAAATGAGATGGCTGGATTTTCAAGGAGATCAAGGTGAACAGAATCTGACACTTTCCTACTTTTACTAACCACAGAAAGATTAATTTTGATGCCAAAGGTTGAAACAGGTTTTTCTAGGGGAAAAAAGGGGGGTCACAGCTGAAATTCTAGCAAGTCAGAATAACAAATGGAGGCATTATGTGGACTAAAGAACAATTCTGCTGGGTAGCTCTAATATGAGAAAATATAGAGGAAGTGTGGTAATCACAGATTCCTTAAAGGTAGAGGAAAGCAGGCAATAAACAAGAATTGTGTCTGAATAGCTGAAAGTTATAAAAATGTTCCAAGTATAAGATTTACGGATGGGAAGAAAGACTTACCTGCTTTTATGATTTTATGATTTCTAAACCATCATTTAAAATTTTTTTTTTACCTTACAATACTAGGTTTACTTCATTTCATACTCCCTTTTGCCCCTCCTGTCAATATTTAGCATCTCTCTTCTGATTTCACAATAGAACATTATATCATTTTTTCAGGATTAGCGCTAAATTACTGCATTTTTAATGTAACCAAACACATACACTAATTATCTTAGTTTCATTACAAACTCTAATTCTTATAGCTGCTAGGCTGCCAAACAAATTCATTTTCATTCTTTTCCTTTTGATTCGAGAAAAACTTTTTATTGTTCTTATTTGTATGTAAATGCATTAAATTCCCTTTATCTTTGTGTATACTCTAAGGGTAACCACACAGGTTTCTCAATGTAGCCCTAGTGATAGCCAGGGCTTTAAACTGGCCAATTGTGTCTAGCAATCTTAATGCTTTCCCATAATGAATATATTATCTAATACATATATCTTCCTCACAAAATCATTTGCTGTTACAAGTAGCTTTTTCTTCCTGAAATGTGATCTTTCTTTTCCACCATTGCTTAGAAGACTGAGCCACTAAACTTCAAGATGTTAGGCTTTACTTTTTTGCCTCTGCCTTGGAAAAAATATATATCAATAAAACACAAATGAGAAAAGAAAGATCAAAAAATGAACACTGCATTATTTATGCTAGTAGTAAATAAACAAGGCAGGATGAGAAGAGAGCTGTCAACAACAGCTGCATGACCATACAACAGAAACCACAGATTTTCACTGACTTTCCTTTTAGTATCTGCAATTCCCTCTCTGGCTAGATATTATTTATTTGACAAAATTTATTTGTTTATCAGATAATGTTTGTTACAAACCAATGTTGTATACATTGCCATTTTCAGAGAAGGTCTAGAGAGCCAGAGTCGCCCACTCTCTCTGGGGGAATTAGCAGCAAGGCTGCTATGAACTTTGGATGAACTCCAGAGAAGTGAAACCATAATAGGAGAATGTGTATGTCTCAGAGAAGAGCAGAAGGGTCCAGAAAAGATAACCAGCTTTCACTGATCTTTCTGCAACATAGTTGCTAGCTGAAGTATATTAACTGAAGTATGAGAATTATAACCACAGGCTGTTCTACTGCACCCTCCCTCTGTTATGTGCTTTGTGAACATATAAACTAAAGTACTCTGAGACAGGTCGGGGCCGGAGAAACTGACATCCTCATTTTCCCAGGCCGCCTGGCCCAGCTTTTTCTATGTTAAGCTTGTCTTTGTGTCTTTCTTTATCCCTTACCATTCCCTCTTAGGCCTTTGAATCCTTGTGCAGCACAGGACGCAGCAGGCACCAGAAGAAGTGAGGATAAAATAGGTAAATTACACAACTACAGATCACAAAAGATGCAGGGTAGGGAAAAAGGATGGAACAAGATGGCCAACTAGAAGCCTCCACCCATCATCCTCCCTGCAAGAAAACCAAATTTTAAAACTATCCACGAAACTAAAAAGAAAAAAAAAACGCCAAACACCTTCATAAGAAACAAAAATCATCTGAGCAATCACAGTACCTGATTTTAAATTTATACCACTGAAAGAGGCACTGACAAGGGTAGGAAAAACAGCCTTGAATAGTCGATGGCCCCCCTCCCACATCCCCCAGCAGTGGTGGCATAGCAAAGATAGAGAATCTTTGTGCTTGGGGAAGAAACAGTGCAGTGACTATGGGTCTTTGCATTGGAACCCAGTACTGCCCTGTCACAGTGGAAAGCAGCACAGGGCAAAACTCAGCAGGAACCCACAGAAGGAGCATTTAGGCCAGCACCAACCAAAGGGGAATTGCCCATTCCAGTGGTTAGAATCTGAGTTCTGGCAAGCCTTGCCACCACAGGCTAAAAGTGCCCCAAGGACCTAAATAAATTTGAAAGGCAATCTAGGCCACAAGATCGAGAGTTCCTAGACAAGTCCTGGTGCTGTGCTGGGCCTGCAACAAGTGATGTTGGGGTACATGTGACCGAGGAAGATACCAGGTGGAGAAGCCAAGGGAGTGCTTGCATCAATCCTCCCAAACCCCAGGCAGTCCAGCTCATGCTCTAGGAGAAACTCTTTTCTCCTGCTGGAGGAAATAATAAAGAGGTTTTTTATTTGTTTGTTTGTTTGTTTTGTTTGTTTTTGACATGGAGTCTTGCTCTGTCACCAAGCTGGAGTGCAGTGGTGTGATCTCAGCTCACTGCAGCCTCCGCCACCCTGATTCAAGTTATAACCCTGTCTCAGCCTCCCAAGTAGCTGGGACGACAGACACGTGCCACCATGGCCAGATAATTTTTTTTTATTTTAGTAGAGATGGGGTTTCACCATTTTGGCCAGAATGGTCTCAATTTCCTGACCTCATGATCCACCTACCTCAGCATCCAAAAGTGCTAGGATTACAGGCATGAGCAATAAAGAGGTTTTTGTCTTGCAACTTGGACACCAGCTCAGTCACAGTAGGATAGGACACTAGGTACAGTTTTGAGGCCCCCAACCTAGATCCTAGCTCCTAGATGACATTTCTAGACATACCTTGGGCCAGAAGGGAACCCACTGCCTTAAAGAGAAGAACCCAGTCCTGGGAGAATTCATTATTTGCTGACTAAAGAGCTGTTGGGCCCTGAATAAGCAGCAACAGTAGCCGGGTAGTAGACACTGGGGGCCTTCAGTGAGACTCTGAGATGTGCTGGCCTCAGGGGTCGCCCAGCATGTTCGCAGTTGTGGTGGCTATGAGGAGAGACTCTGAGTGCTTGAGAAAAGGAGGGAAGACTAAATAGGTCTTTGTCTTGCAGCTTAGGTATCAGCTCAGCTGCAGTGGAGTAGAAAACAAAGCAGGCTTCCAGCGTTCTTGATTCCAGGCCTTGGCTCCTGGATAAAATTTCTGGACCTGCCCTGAGCCACAGGGAAGTACACACTGCCCTGAAGGGAGAGTCCCAGGCCTGGCATCATCCACCACAGCTGACTGAAGAGCTCTCAGGTCTTGAGTGGACACCAGTGATAGCCATGCAGGACTCACTGCAGAACTGGGGCAGTGGTGGCCATGGGAAGAGACCCCTCTGCTTATGAGAAGAGGAGAGAAGAGTGGAAAGGACTTTGTCTTGTGGCTGGGGTTGCCAGCTCAGCTGCAGTAGAATAGAGTACAAAGTAGAGTCCTAAGGTCTCCAACTCCAGGTCCTGGCTCCCAGATGGCATCTCTGGACCCACTCCAGGGTCAGAGGGATCACTCTGCCCTGAAGGGAAAGCCACAAGCTTGGCTGGCCTCACTACCTGCTGATTGTAGAGCTCAAGAGCCTTGAACAAACAGAGACAGTAGCCAGGCAGTATTTACTGCAGGCCTTGGATGAGACCCAGTGCTGTGCTGACTTCAGGTCTGACACAGACCAATCCCAATGGCACCCCTTGATTCCATTTGTTTGGAAGAAAGGAAGGAAAAAATTGGGTTTCTTCCTGGTAATTCAGAAAATTCTTCCATATTTTAACCAAGATAACCCAAGGTGACACCTCTGCGAGTTTGAAAGGGCCACAGCATTACTGGGCTCTGTAAAGAACCACAGCATTACCATGTCCCCTAATGCAGACATGGCTATAGTGACCAAAAACTTAAATTACAACCAAGTCCCTTCAAGTACCTAGAAAGCTTTCCCAAGAAGAATAGGCACCAACAAGCACAGACTGTGAAGGCTACTCTTGCTTGTTTATGCAATTAGTGTTAAGTTGTCATCAGCTTAAAATAATGGGGTATAAGTTATTAGTTGCAAGCCTTGTGATAACATCAAAACAAAAAAAAAATACAAAAGAAACACACACAAAAAAACAAAACACATGAAATCAAAACATACCACAAGAGAAAATCATCTTCACCAAAAGAAAGACAGGAAGGAAAGCAGGAAGGAAGAGAAGACCACAAAGCAAATAGAAAACAAATTACAAAATGGCAAGCATAAATTCTTACTTATTAATAATAACATTGATTGTAAATGGATTAGCCTGCAATCAAAAGACAAAGAGTGGCTGAATGGATTAAAAACAAGACCCAATGATCTGTTGCCTACAAGAAACACACTTCACTTACAAAGACACAAATAGACTGAAAATAAAAGGCTGGAAAAAGATGTTCCATGGCAACGGAAACCAAAAAAGAACAGGAGTAGCTGCTATACCCAGTGTTTTTTTTGTTTTGTTTTGTTTGTTTTTTTGGTTTTTTTTTTTTTTTGAGGTTTTTATCATTAAAGGATGTTGAATTTTATCAAATGCCTTTTCAGCGTCAACTGAAATGATCATACGGTTTGTACTTCGTTTTGTTGAAATGATGTATCACATTGATTGATCTGCATATGCTGAACCATCTTTTGCATCCCTGGGTAAATCTCACTTGGTCATGATGAATGGCAAACAGGCATATGAAAAGGTGTTCAATATTGTTGATCATCAGAGAAATGCAAATAAAACTACAATGACATATCATCCCACTTCATTTAAAATGGCTTATATCCAAAAGACAGGCAATAACAAATGCTGGTAAGGATTTAGAGAAAATCCTCACTGCTGGTGGGAATGAAAATTAGTACAACCACTTAGAACAGTTTGGAGGTTCCTCAAAAACCTACAAATGAAGCTGCCATACAATACAGCCATTCCACTGCCAGATATATACCCAAAAGGATATCAAAGACATATCTGCACTCTCATGTTCATTGCAGCAGTATTCACAGTAGCCAAGATTTGGAAGCAAGCTAAGTATCCAACAACAGATGAATTAATAAACAAAATGTGGTACAAATATGCAATGGAGTTGTATTCGGCCATAAAGAAAAATGAAATCTTGTCATTATTTGCAACAACATGTATAGGACTGGAGGTCATTATGCCAAATGAAATAAGCCAGGCACGGAAAGACAAATACTGCATGTTCTTACTGATCTGTGGAAGCTGAAAATTAAAACAATTGAACTCATGAAGATAAAGAGTAGAAGGATGGTTACCAGAGGCTGAGAAGGGTAGTAGGGATATGGGGATAGTTAGTGGGTACAAAATAATAGATAGAATGCATAAGATCTAATATTTGATAGCACAACAAAGTGACCATAGTCAATAATAATTTATTATACATTTTTAAATAATAAAAAGAGTATAATGGAATCTTATTAACACAAAGAAAAGATAAACGCTGGAGGTGATGGATACCCCCATTGCCCTGATGTGATTATTACACATTGAATGCCTGTATCAAAATATCTCATGTATCCCATAAATATATATAACTACAAAAATTTAAGCACAAATTTAAAAAAGAAAACAAAGATACAGGATAAAGTGGAGAATGTTCCAAGAAGCAAGATTTTCACAGAGGTGTGTTGTGGTAGGAGTGGAATGTAGCCTTGCAGGAACTGAAGGCTGTTTGCTGTAGCTACAGGAATCAAGATTGTATGGGAGGTCTGAAGAGGAGGCTGTGGAAGAATTATGGCAAGGTAAGGTATTTGCATTTTATTCTGTAGTGGAGGGGTTGGCAAACTTTCTGTAAAAAGCTAGATAGTACGTATTTTAGGAATTTCTGGCCAGCTATGGTCTCTGTTGCATATATTCCTTTGTTTTGTGTTGTTTTACAATCCTTTCAAAGTATGAAAACTTTTCTTATTTTGCAGGCAGTACAAAGATAGGCCAGGAGCTAGATCTGGCCTGCAGGTCTTAGTTTGCCAACCCCAGCTGTAGTCAACTGTTTATCTTGTCATATTGCCACAAACTCAAGGAACTACTGAGAAAGAGAAAACAGAAAAGCCACCTCAAAGAAAATAGCAGGACAGTGAAGAAAACGTTCGAGGGTCTTGAAGACGCACCATCTGGTTACCCGGAATAGAACATAAGGATATCCCTACCCACATGGCTCATTTTAGTTTTTGGACACTGAGGTGACAGAGAATAATCTATAAAGGAAAATTTGGGAAAACAATACATACACAGGCATAGGTATGGGTTTCTTATTATGACAACAAGTATTTTTATCTTTTGAATTAGTTGTTTTCTAGCTATCAAAGAAAAGCTTTGCTTTTAGAACCAGGTGACCATGCAGAGTGAGTACCATGTACAATGTTCCTTTACATTATAATTTATGGCCTCCTTTGAAAACCCTTCTGAGTAAAAATCTTACCTGAGTAATGTTTTATTCTTCCTGCTTACTATATCCATCTTATAAAATGAAAATTCTGACACAGTAATGAGGACATTAACTATTGTTTTTCAAGTATATTCAGCTAACCTAAATTATCTCATAACAAATGCCAGCAGCCAATGGGGTCACATGTCCCTGTAAAGAGCAAGCAGTATACCTGTCTGGAAGATTCTTCAAAGAAGATGGGGAAAAATAGGACTTTCTGCATTGTTAAAAGACAAAATTACAAGAAATTTAGTTTAAACATCTAATTGGCTTTATTTAGCAATTCTAGAAGCTGGCAACACCTCATGCTATATGATATAATTGAGAGAATGTGTTCTCTTTCTGGGTCCACAAGGGGGTATGGTTTTTTTTTATTGCATTTTAGGTTTTGGGGTACATGTGAAGAACATACAATATTGTTGCATAGGTACACACATGGCAGTGTAATTTGTTGCCTTCCTCCCCTTCACCTATATCTGGCATTTCTCCCCATGCTATCTCCCCC
>CAUYQU010025436.1:0-34757 GCA_963574635.1 Cheracebus regulus | reverse complement strand
GCTTTTGTTGCCATTACTTTCGGTGTTTTAGTCATTAAGTCCTTGCCTGTGCCTATGTCCTGGTTTTGCCTAGGTTTTTTTCTAAGGATTTTATGGTGTTAGTTCTTATGTCTAAATCTTTAATCCATCTGGAGTTAATTTAAAAAACATATGTCATGAACAAAACATGCCTTTCATAGAATATTAAGCTAAATTTTTTTAACTAGTATATCTGGCAAGAAGTTGTGCTCTAATTTGTAAATAAGATTACAAAGAGCAAAGACATAGCACCTGTGGGCATGCCTTCCAAATAATAATTGTGAATCCTAACTGATCAAAAGCAAAACAACGGAGAGTATGGCCATAATATTACCTACCTACACTTACCTTCCTTCAAGCAAAACTCTTGGTTTGTCTACTGTTCAAGTGGAGCACGACTAAAACCCAATCACACAGTTAATAAGACACTCGCTGCAGAACTCTTCAGTAGATTGCTTCTCATATCCACTGTTTTTAAATGAACCATATGAGAAAAGGCTTTCCATGCTCAAGGTGATTTCCCAAGAGGCTACAAAGAGAAAGACCACCTTATGTTCAAATGGACTTTAAAATGTCACCTAGAAACTGAAAATGTTCAGAGAGGGGACAACATCTACTCAAGATCAAATAAACCTTTTCAAAAGACTTGCAGCTCTGATGGTGTATGTCTCATCCCTTTAATGTGTTGATTTAACAAATACTTATTCAGTGTCCACATGTCTACATTGAACAAGACAGAGTCCCTCTTGCAAAACTTATACTCTAGAGGATTCTTTTGTATGCACCGATCTCTGCTTTCAATAAAATGTATAGGATGTCATCACAGAGAGTAAAATGGACAGGTAGGATAATATCTCAGAATGGGTAATTGGGAAAAGTCTGTTGGAAAAAAACTGTGCTTGAGCTGAAACCCAAGTTTTGAGGGGAAAAAAATAGCTATGTAAGGATCTAGGGGAAAAAAGCATTCCAGGCAGCAGGGAACTCAACTACAAAGGTCCTGAGGCAGGAATAGAATGGAAACTAATGTGAATGGGGAGTGGGGTAACTGATATCATAAAAATATCACTGCTTCAAAAGAATATAAACCCTCATTCATTGCTGGTGGAAATGCAAAATAATGCAGTCACTTTGGAACAGAGTTTGCCACTTTCTTTAAAAACTAAACAGATTCTTACCATATTATTCATCAATTATGCTGTTTGATGCTTACCCAAAAGACACAAAAAAGTATGTCTACAAAAAAACTAGCCCATGGGTGTGTACAGCAAGTTTATTCATAATTGCCAAACTCAGAAGCAATCAAGATGACCTTTAGTAGGTTAATGGATAAATAAACTGGTGTGGGTGAAATATTATTCAGCACTAAAAAAGAAATAAGTTATCAAGCCATGACAAGACATGAAGGAAATTTAAGTGCATAAATTATTAAGGAAAAGAAGCTAATATAAAAAGGCTACATAACATATAATTCCCACTATATGACATTCCAGAAAATGCAAAACTATGGAGACAACAGAAAGGTCAGTTGTGTTGCCAAAGGTTGGAAGAGGGGGAGGAATGAACAAGCAGAGAGCATGGAAGATTTTGAGGGCAATGAAACCATTCTGTATGATACTACAGTGGTGGATACATGTCATTATACAATTTGTCAAAACCCACAGAAGGTACAACACCAAGACTGAACTTTAATGTAAGCTACGGACTTTGGATGTAATGATGTGTCAATGTAAATTTATCACTTGTAAGCAATGTACCACACTGGTGCAGGATGTTGGTAGTAGGAGGCCTGTATATATGTGGTAGAAGCTTGAAGGGTATGTGTGTCAGGAGATACATAAGAATTAATTGTATTTTTCACTTAACTTTCCTTTGAATCTAAAAGTGCTCTAAAAATAAAGGCTATTAAAAAGGGAAAATATATAAGAGCACCTGGTTGATAAAGCTAGTGTCATCTCCACCTGTGGTGATACAAGTTGCCTAAATCACACAGTTGGGAAGTGTTTAGCTGGAATTAGAGCTAAAGACCTTTGACTTCTGAGCCACTTCTGTTTCTAAAAAGAAAACAATCTATGCCAGAAAATTAATGATCTTTTCCTAGCTAGAGGAAGATTCTCATTCCCTCCTGAACTATTCAAGAGGTCATGAGTCATAATAGATTAATAATTTAACATTCTTGTTGTCACAGAAACATGGAAAACCTGGAAGCCAGAATTAATTTTAAAAAGAGGGAAGGCAATGAGATTATTGCAGAGATTTAAAATCCTATCTTATTTTATTTTCATATAAAAAATAGAAGCTCGGCCAGACTCGGTGACTCATGCTTGTAATCCCAGCACTTTGGGAGGCCAAGGTGGGCACATCACCTAAGGTCAGGAGTTTGAGACCACCCAGGCCAACATGGTGAAATCCTGTCTCTACTAAAAATAAAAAATTAGCTGGGTGTGGTGGCATATGCCTGTAGTCCCAGCTATTTGGGAGGCTGAGGCAGGAGAATCGCTTGAACCAGGGAGGTGGAGGTTACAGTGAGCTGAGCCTGGTCAACAGAGTGAGATTTTTGTAAATAAATAAATAAAGGAAGGAAGGAAGCTATATTTCCCATCCTGCTTTGTAGTTTAGTGGGACCATGTAACTAATACCATGAAATGTGGAAGGAAGTCAGACATGCTACTTACAGATAGTGGTGCTTAAAACTTATTTTGTGATTATCAGGTTTTTTCACTTCTTTTGACTATTGCAAAATGCAGTTATCTCTTGAGATACTTTAAACACTAAGTTAACATCTTCCTCAATTTTGCAGATCAGATCACTAGGTATCATTATATATAATCAATATTTAATCCTGTGGAAGTCTCTGAAGCCCTAGTAGATTAGCAAAACCATTATGTGAAAGATAACTGGGCCTCTAAATCACAATGAGAAAATCCACCCACCAAACCCCTCATCAGACTATGATATGAATGGATATTAAAACTTAATAAGGTAAACCATGGGGATCTTGGGTTTTGTTAGAGCATTGAAGCAGTTAGCTTATCACAAAAGAACACTGGTTGACTATATATCTTGCTGACTGCAAATTAAAAGATACCGATTTTGGTTCTCTGCTGGATGGTCAACTGTGTATTTATTTTTCATCTGAATTATTAGTAGCTTTTTAATTGTACCTTAGAATCTGAGGTACATGTGCAGATCATGCAAGATTGTTGCATAGGTAAGGTGGTTTGTTGCCACCATCTCCCGATCACCTATACCTGACATTTCTCCCCACGTTATCCCTCCCCTACCCTCCCTCACACCATCCCTCCCATAGCCTCCCTCAACAGATCCCAGTGTGTGATATTCCCCTCCTTGTGTCCAAGTGTTCTCATTGTTCAATACCCACCTATGAGTGAGAACATACAGTGTTTTATTTTCTGTTCTTGTGTCACTTTGCTGAGAATGATGGTTTCCAGATCCATCCATGTCCCTATGAAGGACACGAACTCATTGTTTTTTATGGCTGCATAGTATTCCATGGTGTATATGTGCCACATTTTCTTTATCCAGTATATCATTGATGGGCAATTGGGTTGGTTCCAGGTCTTTGCTATGGTAAACAGTGCTGCAGTGAACATTCGTGTGCATGTGTTTTCATAACAGAATGATTTATATTCCTTTGGATATATACCCAGTAATGGGTTTGCTGGATCAAATGGAATTTCTATATCTAGATCCTTGAGGAATTGCCACACTGTCTTCCACAATGATTGAATTAATCTACATGCCCACCAACAGTGTAAAAGTGATTCTATTTCTCCACATCCTCTCCAGCATCTGTTGTCTCCAGATTTTTTAATGATCGCCATTCTAACCTGCGTGAGATGGTATCTCAATGTGGTTTTGATTTGCATTTCTCTAATGACCAGTGATGATGAGCATTTTTTATGTTTGTTGGCTTCATATGGGTCTTCTTTTGAAAAGTGTCTATTCATATCCTTTGCCCACTTTTGGATGGGTTTGTTTTATTCTTGTAAATCTGTTTCAGTTCTTTGTAGATTCTGGATACTAGCCCTTTGTCAGATGGGTAGATAACAAAAATTTTTCCCATTCTGTTGGTTGCCGATTCACTCTAATGATTGTTTCTTTTGCTGTACAGAAGCTCTGTAGTTTAAATAGATCTCATTTGTCTATTTTGGCTTTTGTTGCCAATGCTTTTGGTGTTTTAGTCATGAAGTCCTTGCCTATGCCTATGTCCTGAATGGTTTTGCCTAGGTTTTCTTCTAGGGTTTTTATGATGTTAGGTCTTATGTTTAAGTCCTTAATCCATCTGGAGTAATTTTAGTGTAAGTTGTCAGGAAGGGGTCCAGTTTCTGCTTTCTGTACATTGCTAGCCAATTTTCCCAACACCATTTATCAAACAGGGAATCTTTTCCCCATTGCTTGTTTTTGTGAGGCTTGTCAAAGATCAGATGGTTGTACATGTGTGGTGTTGCTCCAGAGGCCTCTGTTCTGTTCCATTTGTCTATGCCTTGTTTTGATACCAGTACCATGCTGTTTTGATTACTGTTGCCTTGTAGTATAGCTTGGAGTCTGGCAGCCTGATGCCTCCAGCTTTGTTCTTTTTGCTTAGGATTGTCTTGGCTATGTGGGCTCTTTTTTGATTCCATATGAAGTTTAAAGTGGTTTTTTCCAGTTCTGTGAAGAAGGTCGTTGGTAGTTTGATGGGGATAGTACTAAATCTATAAATTACTTTAGGGAGTATGGCCATTTTCACAATACTGATTCTTCCTAACCATAAGCATGGAATGTTTTTCCATCTTTTGTTCTCTTATTTCCTTAAGCAGTGGTTTGGATAGCTAAGTTGACGCATAGATTTTTTTAATGGATTATGTAATTCAGTGCTTACTACTGAGCTTTCACATAAATACAAAAGATGTGTACTCACTGTCCTTGCATTGCTATAAATATCTGAGACTAGGTAATTTATTTTTTTAAAAAAGAGGTTAATTGGCTCATGGTTCTGCAACCTGTAGAGGAAGCATAGCACCAGTCTGCTCTGGGGAGGCCTCGGAAAGCTTCCAATGACCGCGGAAGGCAAAGAGGGAGCAGGTATCTCACGTGGCGGGAGCAAGAGAAAGAAAGTGTGAAGGGGGAGATGTCACACACTTAAAGAAGCAGATCTTGCTAGTACCCACTCACTATTGCAAGGACAGCACCATGCTATGAGATTCGCCCCCATGACCCAAACACCTCTCTTCTGGCCCCGCCTCCAACACTAGGGATTACATTTCACCATGAGATTTGGGCAGAGACATTCAAATATATCGACTTAACATTGAACTAAATAGAACTCATTGAATTAAATATATGATAAATTTGTCCAAGCTCTAGAGGGCCATGTGGAAAGTGAGTAACAGACCTAGGATTTAGTTTCAACATGCTCTGTTTGACTTTGTATGAATTAGTAACTTCACAGGGTAGAACTGGACTAATGCACCAGTGGGACTTGTAGCTCTAAAGCAAACATAGGATGGAAATCCAATCATCCTTTGTTCTGCTCTAAACACCTTCATTTCCTTCGGTTTTCCAATACTACTAAAAATACTTTGCATTTAAATTTTAAAGCACTCTAAGTAACTATTACTTTTAATCTTGCATGTGAGCCAAATCATATGCTGTAGACATCAGTTTGCCTCTTCAGGTCATAGTTACTTCATTATCATAGTGAATGCAGAAGGCTCTGACTTTCTCTCACTAGCTTCTCCTGAGATTTATTACAGGAGGTATTTTTTAGAATAAGTCCCTTAACATCTGCCTAAATTTGGTAGATGTGATCATTAGCAGTCATTATATCTAATCAACATCTCATCCTCATTAAAATAATACATAAATAGGATAAAATGGAAGTAAAAACACAATAATGTGAAATATTCATTTGCCTTGAATAAACCTTCAGCAACAGAAAATTTGCAGCCTTTTGAAATATGACTCTAAAAAAAATGTACCCAGTCGATTTTAAGCCCTGCCCTGAGTTTTTCATTAGTAGCATTTACCTTCCACGGCAAATGGGTTCATTGAGTCCCAACTAAAACACAATCACACAGTATTCATCCAGCTATTCATGTGTGGAATTAAATAGCATCAAACTGTCTGTTCTAGGTCAAGCAAATTAATATTTTGTAAAGGATAAAATTTAATTATGTCAGCCTTAAAAGAACTGCTTATACATCATTCCTGGTAACTTTTATATAGGGAAATTAGCTAATGTATTGCTGTCAGTCAATATTTTCAAGAGTGTAATTTTCTCCAGTTCCTAGGATCTATAGTTTGTGTAATGTTTTGTTATTCATAGATAACAACTCCCAATATCTCAACAACTTGAATACTCTGAAATTTTCAATCGACACCGAGACTATCTTACCGATGTTTACGACATTTTTAAAGTTCTTCATCAATGCCCTAGGTAGAAATGAACACATTACATAAATACTTGCAGAAATCATCACTTTTCCCCATTTCTCCCCAATATTATATAACATCTGACTTTAAGCTCAAAAAAACATATATCTCATCTTCATTACCATTGCATGTGTGTGTCCCTTTTCCCCATTCTTCTTTCTCAGAATCTTTCTTCAACTTCCTTCTACACAGCCCCCATTCTACTGACATTTTATTTTATAAACCATATTTGTTTTCTTGGGTATTTTCCTACAAATGCCTCTGCCTTTTATCTTTTGAAATAGGAAGCCAACATACAAAGTATTTTTCTAGTTATAGAGACATAAAGAAAAGATTACATTTCTCTGATTATTAGTGATGTTGAACATTTTTTTGCATATACTTTCCAGCTATTTATATGTCTTCTTATGAAAAAGATCTATTTATATCCCATACCTACTTTTCCCCAAAAAGATTTGTAGGCACTAAAACAACCTAGCTCTAAACATCACATGGCCATAATTTGTTCACATTCTTCCCACATGCAAAATGTGCTTTTTCCCATTCTAAGACCTCAAAAAGACTTTTCTCATGCCAGTTAGAATGGCAATCATTAAAAAATTAGGAGACAACAGATGCTGGAGAGGATGTGGAAAAATAGGAATGCTTTTACACTGTTGGTGGGAGTGTAAATTAGTTCAACCATTGTGGAAGACAGTGTGGTGATTCTTCAAGGATCTAGAAATAGAAATACTATTTGACCCAGCAATCCCATTATTGGGCATATATACAACAGATTATAAAACATTCTATTATAAAGATACATACATACATATGTGTATTGTGGCACTGTTTACAATAGTGAAGACATGGAACCAACCCAAATGCCCATCAAAGATAGACTGGATAAGGAAAATGTGGCACATACATACTATGGAATACTATGCAGCCAAAAAAAGGATGAGTTCATGTCCTTTGCAGGGACATGGATGAAGCTGGAAACCATCATTCTCAGCCAGCTGACACAAGAACAGAAATCCAAACACCACATGTTCTCACTCATCAGTGGGTGTTGAACAATGAGAACACATGGATACAGGGAGGAAAACATCACACACCTGGGCCTTTTGAGGGGTGGGAGGGGGGAGTTGGGGAGGGATAACATTAGGGGAAATACCTAGTATAGATTACAAGGGGGTAGATGCAGCAAACCACCAGGGCAAGTGTGTACCTATGTAACAAACCTGCACATTCTGCACATGTATCCCAGAACTCAAAGTATAATAAAACAAATTACAAAAAATTTGTTTTGATTACCTTGGAAAGTAGTCTCATTTTTCATCTAGAAGGATGGCTTTAAATACAATAGACTAAGAGAATGTTATATTTTGTGGCTTGAGGACACTGGGAGACAAAGCTGTACTTACCTCCTTCACACACATACCAATACGTCTCCACATTCTCAATAAATATTTAATTGCTTTACCAAAGATTCAAGATTTGCATTTAAATTTATGTAACACATCTCAAAAGTAACATAACTTAAAATATAATACTAACATGAGTGGTGACATGACAAATGAGGGTACCATATTTCTTTATAATATTTATAAAATGCAACTTGATCTTTTTGCTGCAAATTATAATCTACAAACCAAAAGCATTAGTATCACTCAACTGCTTGTAAAACAAACAAACAAACAGAAAATAGATTCTTTGACTCAAATCCAGATCTATTGAATCAGATTATGTATTTTAACAATATCCTCAGGAGATTTTAGGTACATTAAAATTTGAGATAAACTATCCTGAATGCTGAAAACAGTAATACCAGATACTTAATGTGTAGTACATGCTTTAGAGGAGTTTCCTGTTCAAAGGAGAGAATATACAAGTAAGCCAATAATTACGTTATTGTGTAATTTGTGAAGGATCAATATTAGTTTCTTTTTTGAACTCAGGTTTTAATAGAAGGAAAGTGTGAGAGAAAATAGGGGGGAAATATTATTTAAATTATTGCTCATGCTTATTGCGCAGCAAAAAAAGAAAGTATGAGAAAGAAAGAATACAGACACAAGTATCTGGATTAGAAAAAGACAGAGAGCTACAAAATCGTGTCGCTATTTCCATTAACAAGTTAAGATTTGGGTGGACATTTATGCAGTAAAAATCCTAACAAACTAATGGTAAGTCTACTGATCTGCTCCATCTGACCATGAGATATATGAGAAAAAAATGCTTATCTTTGAAATACAATGAGATTTGTTTCTTCTTAGTGGCAATTGCTAACAGATAAAGCACATTGGTGAAGATGGAACTACGGACCTTGTAACAAACAAAAAATGGCATTCCAGTGTTCACCTCACAGAGCAAGAAGGCACTAGGTGACCAGAAGAAGAAACAGTGCACTCTGCACAAAGACTTCCTACTCACCCCTAGTTAAGTCAATTCTAATTCAAATCAGAATTGACTGTCTTGTATTTCATTGTATGAACACAGGAATAATACATAAAATGAATAAATTGTACTTATTTCTTCATTCACAGAAAAGATTCAGTCACTCTTAGTATATCTATGATAGATAGATACATACATACATACATACATACATACATACATAGATACATAGAAAGATGCATAGATGGATGATAGATATGCAGACATATAATATTCATTAGTGTATTTAATACATATCCCTATACAACGAAGAACTTCTTGAGTACTAGAGGCAAGATTCTACTACACATATTAGTAGAGAGAAGATTGTTTATACAGTTTCTCTGAAAAATAGAAACTTAGCCAGGATTATTTCACTTAACACCTAATCTTACTGAATTTTCTGGGAAATTTTATGTTATCTGAATCTGGTACTATTCTCATGAATGTTCTAATCACAATTGCCAAACAGTTGCTTATCATTTACAAAAATTATGCTCATGATGATTCTTAGGTCATTTTGCCAATGTCATATAACTCCCTTCCTGAAGCATCTTGTTTTTCTTCTCCCTGTATCTCCCACATCAGTGGGTGTAGGAAACACAAACATATGCTTGGAGCACATAATTCAGTACACCACCTACCAACACTGCTTCCTTAGAAAGGAAATCAGAATGCATTAAAATTTAGGTTGGCCTATTGCCCAAGATGTGTTTTTTGTGCTGTATAAATTCTTTTAAGCACTGGCCATGTGCCAGAACCTATTTCCTTGGCTGGCAAATCTGAGTTTGAAACTGTGTGTGTGTGTGTGTGAAAGAGAGACAGAGAACACTTTCATATAAACTAGAGATCTCTTTTATTTTCCTACTTGTCTTAGCACACATTTTATTATGAGTATTTATTTTGATTCTTATGTAAGAAGTCTTAGTTCTCATGAGAATGACAGCAACTGCATTTCCCTGCTTTTCCCATAACAGATTCTTAAAATAATCTAGGAAAATCATACATCAGTATATTATACGGATAATACATAGGATTAGAGATCTACTCTTTTGTCCACTTTGTATTTCTAGTAGTCAGCTTTTTACATTTGTAATAGAAACTACTGCATTTATCTTATAGGATTGTTCTAAAACTAAATGAAATTACATATATGAAGAATACAGTATCACGTCTTTCTCTGACCCTGCATGAAAAATCATGTTGGTTCTTTCTACTGCTTCTTTCTTGGCCAGGGAATGAGGCATTTAAGAGGTACAGGAAAGTTGAAAAAGGGTCTGGAATTTCTGCTGCTACTGTAGACATAGTGTCCCATGAAACTCAGAAGATCCAAGTTCTATCTATTCATTTACTTAAGGTAAATGTTTTGTGTGCCATGTATCACTCCAAGTACTAGGGACACAAGTGTGGAGCAATTCTTTCTCTTTTAGTATATGATTATGATTTCTAAAACCATCACTTTGTTGTAGTGTGATATCCATCTTTTCACATGTCTCACCAATTATGCTGGACATTAGTTACTTGCTAGAATTAAACTCTGTCTCACACCTCAATGTGCTTAATAGAGACCATGAAACTGCAATCTGATTTTTGTTAGCCTCTTCTTTTAATATGTGCACACTGACTACTATATTATAATGCACTGAGAATTACAGCTTTAAAATAATAAAATTGAAAATTATATGACAGAATTTGAATTAAAATTACAGCTTTAAAATAATAAAGTTGAAAACTATATGACAGAATGTGAATTAATCTCAAGTATATTCTTACTAAACCTGTAACTTTTTTCTTGATTCCTTCATGATCTAGTCAAGGAAAGATGGTTTTGAGTAACCAGGTACCTCCAAAATGATTTCCCTCTGATGTTTTCTTCCTAAACATCTCAGCTAAAATATATGCTAAGTAGATTTTCTGAACTTGGACTTCTGGTAGCAAATAAAACTATCAACATAAAAATTAGAGAAGTATATTTTCTCCAAACTGAAATATATGTGCTTTAGATTCTTGAGGTTTGATATTTAAAAACAATAACTTATAAATTTCTACTTTATACATTAGAAGAAAAAGTTATATATCTCAGGACAAATAATAAAGGATATAGTACTGCACCTACTTCAATAAATATATATTATAGATTATTTATAATATATAATAATTTGATATTATAATATATATTTTGTGTAGTTATATATAAACTCTGCATTTTGTATAGTTATATATATTACTATTACTATAGTTATATATATATATTACTATTACTATAGTTATATATATATATTACTATTACCATATATAGTATATATTACTATTACTATAGTTATATATATTATATTACTATATAATACAAACTATTATATACAAAATATAGTTATATTGAAAAGAAAATTGTTTTAACGGGGAAAACTGAAAATTTATTACAATTTTATGTTTGGACAATGTAGTAGGTACTATTGTTGGTGTTCCACAATATTTACACATCTGCAACTGAAGAAATTTCAGATCACACCTGTAAGTTCTCCAGAGCACTATCCTTGAAACAAAGATAATTTAGGTAATATCTTGCTTGTTATTACCTGGAAAGTTATGCCTCACCACCCTCTTTAACCTATAACCAGTGACTGATCAGGTATGGATACCAAAAAAAAAAAAAAAGTTCTTTTCTTCTTATTCTCTAAGCATAAGACAAAAAGAAACAAATGCACAATTCTGTGGTGTATTTATTGCAACACAATTTAGACCACATTGTTTTGTTTCTCCTTCCTCTTATCTCTTAAAGAGTTCTGAGAACACTCCCTTAATCAATTACTTGCACAGAGTCATTTCAGATTCTGCTTCTACGTAATCCAATTTAGGAACTTTTGGTATTAGGAAGCAGACTCTGAAGAAGAGAACATAAAGTTGGACTATTCACTGGCTGGATAGCAATGAGGCTCCATTGTTGGAGATAAGGAGGGTATTCATAAGTCCTGACATGTTCTAGATGTGCCCACATCGAGATTATCATCTCAGGTGCAATGAAGTGAAATACTGGTGAAGGACATGTTTTGCTTTCTGAACCATAAAATTGCACTTAAAGGTAAGGGAAAATCGTGTTTATAAAAACTGTGAAAGTAGACAACTGTTGCTGAGTACCACTGATGCATTAAGGAGAGAATTTCACAAGCAAGATAAAATATTAATCAAGGACCCAGGAGGCAGAGGAAAGAAACAGAATTATTCTGTGGCCTTCTGACCTAACCAAGGCCTTTCCAACATTTGCATGGCTAAATTGTTAAATTGCTTTGAGCCAGTGACTCCTTTCAATTTTCTCTTTTTGAGCAGGAATATCTTTGGTGATTATTCAGTGTCTTCTCTACCATTATATGTGGGATGTGTAGGGGTGAAGGACAGATCATTTGTCTCTTTAGTTTCAGAGATCTGTAGTTTGAGAAAAATGATATTTGAAGAGCTGTGTTCAAAGAACTGTATCTGAGGAGCCTTATCCCTACCTAGACCTTTAGAGATTCTGGACCTTGAGCTTCTTTTAGAATGGTACCATGAGGAAGGAGTGAGTACATTTTTGTTTTAATGTGAGAGAGATAAAACTCACATGGAGTACAGACAGCTAGTCTTTAAGATGAACTTCAGTGACCCTGACATTCTGGTATTCATGTCTTAATGCAATGTCCTGTTAAAGAGGGAAATAGGGAGGGAGGTGGACCTATTGGCTTATATGAGGTAGCTGATTGTATGTCACTTCTGAGCTCAAGTTATAAAAGGACTATAAATTCCATCTTTCCATTTTGCTATGTCATAAGACATCTTTGTGAAGAGGCTCATGAGACAAAAACACAACATATGCCAACAACCAGATGCATGAGCTTGGAAGTAGAATCCTCTTTCTCAGTTGAATCTTCAGAAGAAATCATAATCCTAGCAAAATGAGAATGTCACTGCACCTCACTAAAGCCTTGACATAGCAGAATCAGGCTAAGCCACACCTAGATTACCCATCCACAGAAACTGTGAGATAATAAATGGTTGTTGTTTTATGTGACTACATTCTGGAATAAATTGTTATGAACATTAAGGTAAGTAATACAATTCCAACTCTAGTGGTTACAATTCAGTTTTAATCTTGTTGGACTTCTAAATGGTATTATTTAGCATGCTATTCTTCACAGTCTGAACTCTTTGGAGATTCATGGCCCTGCTTTCCGTTAGTTCCCTTCCTCATTTTCCCCCACCACTAAATATCGACATTTTCCAGAATTCTGTCCATAGTTCACTCTTCTCATTCTTCATGCTCCCCTCAACTTCCTCTCAATTCTTTAACAATATACTGAATGCGAATGCAGGAAAATCTCAGCCCACACAGTGATTCTGAGTTTCAGACTCAATTATCCAACTCAACTAATAAAAACAAGCAAACGAAACACGAGTTACAGGCACTAAAAAGCACCATATCCCAAACTAAATTTATTATCTTCCTTAAAACCAACTCCTAATCATACATGTTTGATTGCAGTTAATGCCACACAGCATATTCCATCTCAAACTTGAATGCTAATTTCTTCTAATTGAACACTACATCATGTTGAGTTTACCTCAAATATATTTCTCAGAACCATCCTGTTTCATTGATCTAACATCCTCACCCTATGAACCATTTCACCTATGAAAGCAAGTTTAACAGAGTTATCTCACTGTTAAATAAATTACACTCCCAGTTATGCATATAGAAGTAATTATGGTCACCTACTGATGCCCTTTCATATTTCTTATTTGTTCCAGGATTACTTTTACTTTTCTAGGTTTGGAAAGTTTTATGAAAATATTTTTTTTTAAGTTGTGCTCAAATCAGAAGGAAAATTAAGTTCTACGTCTCTCTTTTTTTTTTCTGCATTCTTTCACAATTCTCAGTGTTTCATAGGGCAAATCAATCAGCTGCCTTGTTTAAGCCACCCATTAAGAATGACATCTTAATAACAAAAGTGTATTTATTGGGACATGTTCCCAATGATTTCTCTAATCATCTTGCAAAATCAACCCAATCTGATGTTCAAACATATAATACATTTGTCTTTGAATATTCCCTCTTCAGGCACATTTTCTTGTTAAACTTGATGTATTTCTGATATGAATTATCCATGTAATAAGTTTCATGAAATGTCTTGTCACAATATTCAAAGCTTTCTTCACTAGAACTTCTGGGAATATCTGAAGTTTACAATAAGCAATTTTTACATGGTTACATTTCAAAATTTTAAATAAATATATAAATTCATATAAATACACACATCAAATACTAGTTTGGCTAATGTCATAAATGCCATACAGAAATTTAAAATATTTGAAGTATACATTATTTATAAACCCATGAACTATACCTCTAAACTCTAATTCTTTTTCTGCATAGGAAAAAGCTATATGTTTAACATACAGCCAGTATCAAAGCTGGCTATTAAATTCTTCAAGATTCATCTCATGCAATTATAGTCTCTCAACCACCTTCAGGAATCCATAGACAATGTCATCCTCATCAGCTGTCTACTCTAGTCACTTGACTTCATTACATCTCCCATTAACCTTACTAATTATATTCAAGTTTAACAGTTTATTTCATTTGCAATTACCTTACCATTTTTCTTTATTTTTCACCTTTTCAAGATTTTGTGCTATCTTTCTTTCTCTCTCTCTCTTTCCATTTTAAGAGGTACTCTAACTTTTTCTTGGGCCAGACTTCCTAGGTATTTCTCCTAGTAGCTTTTCTTATTGTAACAGAGAATGATGCAAAGTTGTTTTGCAGGCCAAGATAGAGCAGTCTATGTAGAGGTAACAAGCAACTTTATAATTTCAGAGGCTTACTGCATCAAAATCTGATCACTTCCTCCTACTACCTATCTAACATGAGCCACTGTAGTCACCTAAAAGCTCCAGTTGAAAGAAGCTTAATTTTAACCTGTTTTCAAGATCACTGTGAAAATGAAATAGGAACACCACAAAGCACTCACTCAGTTGACGTTTTCACCGTGAAATGACACATTACAGCTGCTTATATTTCCTTTGCGAAAGCAAGTTACCTGGCATGCCTAATTTAAATGGGTCAAGTAAATGCAATTCTGTGCTCTGAAGAAGGATACCTAATTATTTATGAGTGTCTAATACTTTTACAGTGATGAAATGATGAACTCTGCAATCAGATAATATGGACTCAAAACTTCCTTACAATACTTTTTAGCTTTGTGATCTTAAACATATTACCAACATCTTCCATACCTCAGTTTCTCAATACACAGAAAAATGACTAAATACAATATCTATTTAAAAACTATTTGTGAAAATTCAGCAGCATAACAATATCTGACTTAAAATGGGCTTCAAAAATATCAGCTATTCCTGTAAATACATTCCTGATCTATAGCCATGGAATACTTATATGTCTCATAACCCCATAAATATATATACCTGCTCTTTACCCACAAAAATTTGTTTTAAAAGGTGAAAAAAAATAGGGCAAGATGCAGTGGCTCATGCCTGTAATCCCAGCACTTTGGGAGGACAAGGTGGGTGGATCACGAGGTCAGGAGTTTGAGACAAGCCTGGCCAACATAGTGAAACCCTGTCTCTATTAAAAATAAAAAAATTAGCCAGGCATGGTGTCACACATCTGTAATTCCAGCTACTTGGGAGGCTGAGGAAGGAGAATTACTTGAACCCAGGAGGTGGAGGTTGCAGTGAGCCGAGATGGTGCCACTGAACTCCAGCCTGGGCGACAGAGTGAGACTCTATCTCATAAAAAAAAAAAAAGTGAAAAAATAGATATTAATTCTAAAATATTTTAAAATATTTCCTAACAGAATTTTGTTCTTTAGTTAAAGATACCTACAAAATTAATGAAATGAATTCATCCTATAGCCTGAGTATGGTTTTTAAGGAAAGTAAATAATCTGAGAATATTTCTTATTTTATTCTGAATTCAAATGTAGTTTCACAGATAATACATCTTTGTCTGCAATTATATTTTACAGAGAAGAAAATATTGAGAGAATGGATTATTATCATTCCAAATTCAAATTAATTTTGGCATTCATTATAATAATTGAATATGATGCCATTATAGTTCACATTTGACAGCAAAGTGTAGAAGAAAATACATTTTTGTCCAGAGTAGACAAAAGTGCTGTCATGGTTACCAATTTGAGACTAAGAGCAAAAGGCCTTGACAAGATTATCTCCTAATTAAATAGTGCTGTCTATTGAGTACTAGAATGAAATACACAGTTGGAGGTCTGAGCCCACAGCCAATGACCATATCCCATTCAGATAGCCATACCTTACTCTCTTGCATTTTAAAAACCTGCTTTAGATGCTTTTCTTGTAAAAATATTACATCTTTCTCCAAATACCTCTAAGACAATTAGGAACAGAGAATCCATTTATGAGAGCTACTTCAAATGTCTAGTGTATACACTTTTTGAACTGTAAGTCTTCTTTAAATTCAATCAGGAAACAAAATGCTACCATTCTTGTCTATTAAATTAAAAAAATTCATGTAAACATTGCCATGCAGCTAACTATAAGTTGACTTACGTTCCACCTCTGCCTGGTAGGACACAAAACAATGGTGGTTGAATAGACAGAACTCTGTTTTACTTAGAGCTCCAACAAGAGAAGGCTGCCAGGCAGTGCCATACAAGGAGGTTGTCCCTGGGGACAGGGTCATAAAACTCAGAGCTACAGGGGACATGTTATGTATGGCCATTGGATTGGTCTTAGCTAGGTTTCACGGGCTCCCTGGGGTTTGGATAGTTTGAATAATTTTGTAGGCTCCTGAATATAGAGCCCGCTGTGTCTAGTTGTCTGGTGTCTAGCTCTAGGGAAATTTAGGCTGGTGCACAATGACCTCAAATTGTGAGACCCCGGATATAGGAAGTGTTTAGAGTGTGAACTTGAACAACTACTCATGAAGGAGAACTGGCCAACCCCTTTACAGGGCTTCAAAACTAGATCAGGATAGTATTTAAAAAATACTACTTTAGGCCTGGGTGTAGTGGCTAATGCCTGAAATTCCAGCACTTTGGAAGGCCAAGGTGGGCAGGTCACAAGGTCAAGAGATCGAGACCATCCTGGCCAACATGATGAAACCCTGTCTCTACTAAAATTACAAAAATTAGCTGGGCATGGTGGCATGCACCTGTAATCCCTGCTACTTGGGAGGCTGAGGCAGAAGAATCACTTCAACCCAAGAGGCAGAGGTTGCAGTGAGCCAAGATCGTGCCACTGTACTCCAGCCTGGAGACAGAGCAAGACTCCACCTCAAAAAAGCAAAAACAAAACAAAACAAACAGACAAAAAAAAAAACTACTTTACAACGTCCTTAACCACCCTAACAAAGGATTTCACATATTCCTAGTAAGGAATGAGTTGAATTACAGCTAGAACCATTCTATGTTTACACCCTTGTTTACAATAGATATCTGATGTGGAATTCACCTGCATGATTCAGTAAATTTGTCATTGCTTGCTTACTCCCACCTCCAATACTCTTACAAAATTATTTATGAAACTATCATAATTAATTGATTCTTTGTATCTAGTCAAGTTCCATTTGGTTTCTTTTTTAAGTCCTGAAATAGCATCCTATTGGATGTGATTAATTCTGTGCCTCTGAAAAAACTTAACCTCAAGTGAAAACTGTAATTAAAATTTTGTTGCCAGGGTGTTATGTTGGTGTTCCAAACCTGTTTCTTTATTTATCAAAAGAAAATAATAGTAGCTAATGATATCTCCATGTAAGGTGTTTTGTGTGTTCTTTTGCAGACAAATGTTACATGGTATTTTAACAGATATATGTATATATAGATATACATTGCCTTTACTGAAAGCTGTGATAAGGAAGAAAACTAAATGAATTCCTCTTGTACATCTTACTGACTAGGCTAGGCGGACCAGATTATATGTCACTTTTTAAAGTATAAGATAAAGTCAAGAGAAAGAATGATGAGTTCCCTGAATTTGCAAATATTTATTAATCCAAGGCAAATGGAACACATTTGTATATTTCTAAAAATAAAATGTTGGTTATTATATAAGAATTGAAGAACCACAAAATGCCATTGACATTGACTTTCCTTTGGGACTCTATTTTCTTAACTATGAAATTAAGAATGTGAAGTTACTGTTGTCTCTCAAGTTCCAGCACTAAATTATTGTATTATTTTGTGAAATCAGAATAGATTTTTATCCTCTCTTACTTTTCATTTTTAATTTTTTATTAGCCAGAGTACATCTAATTCATATTTGATATCAGCTTTAATTGTTTGTCCATTCTTACACTGAGAAATTACCCTTTCCTCCTTACACCTTTTATTGAAACTCATTGCAGAGCACCCTCAGTCTCCTAGTGGAATGAGCAAAGAATCCAGAAAGTGACATATCCATGCTCAGGGTGCTGGATCAGGGAATGCTCTGGTTTGAATGTATTCCCCAACATTCATCTGTTGGCAACTTAATCCCCCAGTGCAACAGTATTGAGAACTAGGAACTTTAAGACCTGTAATTAAGTCATAAGAGCTCTGTCCTTAGTGAATAATGTGGTTATCACTGGAGGGATGATACTTATCAGTTACTGTGAAAGTGTGTTTGGATTTCTCACAATCGCTGTCTCTCTTTCTTGCCTTTCCACCTTCCACCATGGAATGAGGCAATGAAAAGACCCGCATCAGAGGTAGGCCCCTCACCCTTGACTTTCCTAGTCTCCAGAACTGTAAGAAATGGATGTCTGTTCTTTATAAATTACCTAATTTCAGGTATTATGTTTTAGCAGCATAAAATGGCACAACATCAGAAATAATAAAATTAAAACAAGCTCTTTGGACCATTGGTTATATAAAACATCCTCTAAGCAAGACAAGAAGAAGCAAAAAAACAGGTTACCAATCAGAAGACTCAAACCCAACACTACATTGCTATGTGACCTTGAAATGTTGGACCTTTCTGTCAGTTTCCTTAAGTATAAAATTAAATGCTAAGAATGAAATATCTTAAGATTCCTTCAAGCTATAATAGATAGAGATCCTGGAAGATGCTTAAGTGCTATATACTAGTGATCTATAGCGAAGGGAACTAGGTTCTCAGATTAACTCAGAAACTGTTTCCAGGGTTTTATCTATTTGACAAAGATAAGATGCCAGGAGAAATGATAGCTGAATTTAAAGGCATTTAGTGATAAAAGGTTTCTATTTTGTATTCCATTTTTATTTACCTTTTTTTTTTTTTTTTTTTTGCTACTCTGTAAATTGTTTCAGTGGTTGACTTCAAAATTGATTTATACGTGTTTAACTTTTCATTGTCTACTTGGAATCAATAGTGAACATTTTAAGTGGGCTATAAAAGCCTTACTACTATATAGGTCACTCCTCTTTACGTGATGTAGTTGTTTTACATATTACATTTACATACATAGAAAATTTTATCAGACATTCACATGTACACATTTTTTTAGAATAAAAAGAATGAGAGAGAGAAAGAAAGAGGAAGAGATTTTAGAAAAAGAGAGAAAAGGAGAAAGAAAGAAACAGCAAAAAAAAGAAAAAAGAATGAAAGAGAAAGAAAGAGGAAAAGATTTTAGAAAAAGAGAGAAAAGGAGAAAGAAAGAAATGGCAAAAGAAAGAAAAAAAAGAATGAAAGAAAGAGGAAGAGAAAGAGGGAGAGAGAATGGGATTCTTGTTTTATTGCCCAGGCTAGAATACAGTTTAAAATGGGGATTAAAATCCTCTTTTATGCCAATAATTGCCTTTTTCAGTGGTTTCCAAACCATGAAGGCACTTTATCTTACCTTTTGTGGGATCTTGGCAAGGGCTGATGCAATTACGTTGGCCCTTTCTTCTGTCATGTTACTGACCATTGACCCCAGAGAAAACACCACAACACCATTTTCTCCAGAGCTCTGGACAAACTCTTCCATTTCCTGTGAAAAAAAGACTTTGTTCAGTTACAGAAGACTATCAACACAGCAGGCACTACTGAAAGAATTGGTATAAATTACTAAAGAGAGAAAATCAAGTATTTTCAGGAATTTGGGGAGTCAATATTTTTTTAACTGACTCAGTTTCCTTGCAAGTTGTAAATATGAGAAAAGTGGCCTCTGTTGAGGATATTTTTGTAAATATGTGTATGTACATATATATGTGTGTGCATATGTGTAAATGAGAGAAGAAATGGAGCTATGACATTGTAGTCAGGGAGACAATGTTAAAAAATATTATACCCCATGAGTATAATGTAACCTGGATATGATGTAGTTACATGACTACAATGTAGTAACTCCAGATTTACTGGTTTGTTTAAAGCAGTGTCTAGAGGGAAATTTATAGCACTAAATGCCCACATGAGAAGCAATGAAATATCTAAAATCGACACCGTATCATCAAAATTGAAAGAGCTAGAGGAGCAAGATAAAAAAAACTCAAAACCTAGCAGAAGACAGGAAATAACTAAGCTCAGAACAGAACTTAAGGAGATAGAGACACACAAAAAAACTTCAAAAAATCAATAAATCCAGGAACTGTTTTTTTTTAAAGATAAAAAAAAAAGACTGCTAGCCAGACTAATAAAAAAGAAAAGAGAGAAGACTTGAATAGATTCGATAAAAAATGATAAAGGTGATATCACCACTGATTCCACAGAAATACAAAGTACCGTCAGAGATTACATTGTACATATGTCTTAATAGTGTGATATTAATTTAAAATATATGAGGTTCTGGTGTTCCTTCATAAAGAATATAATCTTATATGCTGATGGAGTTTTTTTTTTTCCGTATTGAAACTAAGTGGTTGAAATTATTTGGTCTTTATTATAGATGCATTGTTCATGTTCTCTGTTCTTCTCTGTCAGGAAGCTATGATGTTGAGATGAGTTCCCCCAGGAAGGTTTGCTGAGCTGCTTGTCATAAGGCAAAAATCACCTGCTCTGATAGAATTTGTTTATGCTCTAACATGTAAACCTCCGGGATCTGAATGCAGAATGATTTAAATGCTTTAGGAAGATCCGATGAACACTAGGTTTGCCTGCAAATATTAAAGGCACACATTTATATTGTTGAAGAAGTGTTTTAAGCTGGAATACTGGTGAAGATCCTTATTACTTACGGTAAAATCTTACAATTCAGCTAGCTTGTCTTACTGCCAAAACTGATATGTCTACTTTTAATAAGGTCCACAGGATATCTGTCATCTACGACTTTGCAAGAGAATATAATGTTGATGTGCTGAACAATCTGGTTCTATTAAGTGAATATCTCAAGTGATTTACACATGTTAAGTAATTATTAGTATTACTACTTATAATAAAATAACAATAATTGCAAAATTAATATTTCTGAGTCTCTGACTATATGCCAGAGACATTTTAAGTATCTTGTCCACATTAGTATTTTTTCCACACAACACAAAATAAAGTTGGTACTAGTTCTGTAAATGTAGGCATAATTATTTCTATCAACATTCTAGTCCACTTTTCCATTATCTGCTACCTTTCATGAATGGTCAGCTCTTAACAGTCTGGCCCTTCTGCAATTTAATCCATTGAATATCTTGGAAGAATTTCTTAAAAAGGAACATCTTTTCATTCATATAACTTTATTTCTTAACTCTTTTAGTAGATTTTCAATGTGCTTAATAAATATTTCAACTCCTAATAGTTGCCTGGATCTAATTTGCCTCTCAGCATCATCTGATTCTTAGTTGCTCCCTGAAAACTGAACTTGGAGACTTGAAAACAGACCTGACCAGGTCATTCTTTTACCTAGTCCTGCATATTGTTCAGCTTTCATCTTACTAATCTGTAATGTCAGGATAGTTTCTATTATCTCCACTAATGCTTTCTTGGCATGGATTTTCCTTGAGATAATAGTTTTATATAATTTGTATTACTTGCTTATATTCTACATTTCAAAGTAGAATGTAAGGTATGTGGGACAGAAACTGTGTCTATTTTTCTTCTTCGAAAATTCTGCATTTACCTGTGTGTCTTATGATAATTTCTTTATAAATATTCTTTGAATGAATGACCAATACCTTATTAGATGTGCATAATCAGGACTTTAATTTAACTAACCCTATTCTCAAAGTCTCCTTAGTATTCCTCTCTATTTGTAATGTTTATGAAACTCAACTATTTGTGATAGTATCAACATTTACATGAGTTTCTAATTGGTAACTGCTTTACCTCACCCACTTCCCTCACCCCTTTCTTTCAGTGTAAGTCAAACACTTTGAATGAAGACTTTAGAATCATTTCTACTGAAAATTCAAAGCCAACAAAGTAAAACCAACAAAAGTTTGTTTACCTTAGGTAGAGGGTTGGCAGGTTTGCAGTGGAGTCCTCCAACGTAGTCAATATTTGGTAAGAGTGGGTGAGGAAATTGAAAATTCCAGGACTTCCGAATAAGCCATATGTCAGCTTTCCTCATAGTCTCAAATAATGTAGTGGGTCTTCCTGATAATAATAAAGAGAAGAAAAGGTGGATTACACAAGATAATTACTTTAAGTCATTTTCTGAAAGGGTTAGAATAATGTAGGCAAAAATGTAGGCAAACTGTCTGTGCTTTGAAAAATATATACATATATTTATATATAAGTATAATTTATTTTTTAAGTATTATATATTTGAACCTTGTGTATTTATAAGAAAGGCAAACTGGTAGGAGAATTGTGAAGTAAGCTACATCTCTAATGTCAGATCAGATTACTCACAATAATAAACAATTATTAAAATAAGCCATAGAGAATTAAACATCAATTTATTTTCTCTTTAAAGTTGCAATAGTAGCATATAGACATTTAGACAACTCTTTGAACTCTATAATCAATTAATTCTACTGTACCCATAAAATAATTTTCTAAGAAATAGTCTAGATTACATAACTCAATAAGCTAATTCTTTTATCTTTGATTCTTCAACTGAACTGTGGACTATTTTGAGAGTATGGCTGAACTCCTTGTACCAACCAATCCTTTGGATTCAAGCTAAGATCTTAATAATATTATTTTTAAGTAAATATACTTATAAATTATAGATAGAAATTTTTATAAAACTATTGAAATACAGATTTGTACTCAAACTTAATCTATCTCATATATATATATATATATATATATATATATATATATATATTTTTTTTTTTTTTTTTTTGACATGGAGTTTCACTCCTGTTACCCAGGCTGGAGTGCAATGGCATGATATCGGCTCACTGCAACCTCTGCCTCCTGGGTTCAAGCAATTCTCCTGACTCAGCCTCCCGAGTAGCTGGGACTACAGGCGTGCGCCACCATGCCCAGCTAATTTTTGTATTTTTAGTAGAGATGGGGTTTCACCATGTTGACCAGGATGGTCTCGATCTCTTGACCTTGTGATCCATCCACCTCGGCCTCCCAAAGTGCTGGGATTATAGGCGTGAGCCACCTCGCCCGGCCTAGCTGAGATTTTTGGGACACCATCCTTCTACCATTTCATACTCCTTTCAATAGTGGAATATGAATGCAAGAAAGTTAGTACTTTAAGGTGTGACCTGAACTTAAATAGCATGTTTACGTTTGATAGAGGGCATTTTATTATTTCAATAAAATTTTGTGCAGACATCCAGGTACATGAAAATAATGTACATAGATGATAACTCAATTATGCTTCATTTTAATTTGAAACATTTATTTTTATAGTATGAAAGAATACAGGGAAATTTTCTGCATTAAGTGGTATGGATGGCTGTGTGGGTGATCTTCAAGTATATATCATTCTGTTGAAGAATTCCAAGAACCTAGTGTTATGATTAATTCTGATTGTGAAAAAAGTGACTAAACAGGGAAATTAAGCACAATTCTGCTATGCAATGATGTTACAGGGATGGATTTTTAAGTTGGTTTTTGTTTACATGGGATTGGGTAGGTGGTCAGGTAGACTTAATAACTTGAGTTCTGAATTAATCAGCAGGTACCACTGTGAACACAGCGCCTCTTATGGGGAAAACAAAATTCAGAATGATTACCTAAACATTTTAGTTTAGTTTAGTCAAAGGGTCTTGTCAAAGAAAATGTGAGAAGTTACAAACTTAGTCAAAGTATCATGTTTGCCTATCTTTTATAATCACCAGCTTCTTATTACCATTGACTTCATTTATAACATTACTGAAAAAGCTGATCATTACTTGAAATTCAGCCTCATGGGAAGATTGAAGGTTTAATGATTGAGTCATTTTGTCATTACTTTCAGAGTGACTGAATTTGTCATTTTTAAAGCTTAGAAATGATCCTCCTCTCACTGTCATAACACAACAATAGTTATGCCATTTCATTTTTTTTCTCAACATGTTAGAACTGTGTATCATTCTGCAACCTCCTCGTGAACGTAGAAAAATAACACATTGATGAGTAGGTGATAAGGCAGTTGACTCACTCTTCAACTTGAACAGTCTCATCATCGTACACAGTACCGACTAAACAGATGGGCCCTGGAATACCAGCATTAATGAAATAGCAGAAAAACTGAATTTCTGTAAATTTAATATTTCACAAACTCGTGGCCAGAAAGGCATTACAAAAAGAAAAGTTTTGAGAAAGAAAATGCTAGTAACCTAGATTATATAACTATCTTAAGTAGGCCTTGATAGTGCGGTACACGGGAGTGACTTGAGGGTGGATCTGCAGAGCAGCTGGCAGCCCCCAGGGTGGTCTGGTGGAGCCCTTCCAAGTGGCTGCTGCAGGAACACAGACTTGCTCCCTGTCTGAATCGGCAGTAGAAGAGGTGAGGACCAATGTGTGCAAACTAGTCGGGTCCTTTTGAAACTAGGGGTTCCCCCACACCCTGCCACAGCTCCCCATCTCCCTTTGATGAAATACTTACTCTGCATTCTTTCATTACTGCAGTTACCATGTACATATATCTATATTAACACTCAATTCTAGCTTGCTGGGAAAGTTATAAAGATCAGATTTTGTATTTAAAATCCAGTAATGGTAAGATTCCCCATTTAAAGAACCACAGAGTATTTCCATTTTTAAAGCATAAGAAAACTTTTGTGGTATGACTCACCTCATAATTTATCTGTTTCAGAAACTAGGTTACTGTGTGTTAATTTTTCATTAAGCGGGCCAAAGTTGTGTACATTAATTGACCTTAAATATTAGTTTGGTTATTCACTGAGCTTAAAAGATTTTACTCATTCTTTGGAAATGCTAATAATAATTGCATATTTTCAGTGGTCCAGATTTAGTAATGATGTTACAGATTTCTGTTTGTTCTTAACCAGACCGTGATGGATAATATATTTAGCTGAAGGTGTTGTAGTCAACAATGTTTACCCTTTAGCTACAAATTGTATATACATATGTACACCTGTAGCCTGACATTCTACATTCTCAAATAAGGTTTTTCAAATATTTTCCTCACATTTCAGTCTTTAAGGTCATGGTCATGCTGGAAAAAAATAGATAATTTTCCTAAATATATAAAATATTACAATAATAATTTCTTTTATAACTGCAGCTGTGAGTCTAATAAACAAAATGTGACTATTATAGCTATTTGATTTGCTGGATTTCATTACTGTAATAAACTGTTAGGATACATGTTGATCAAAAATAGAGTAATTTTTTAAAATTATGCCACTCAGAAGAACAGAATTATTTTTCTATTATAACCTTATCGATATAGAAAAATGAATTCTTTGGCCTGACTGTTGCAGATTACTCATCTCCCCAAACCCTAAGAAACTAAAATTTATCTAAATTTTGGACATTTTTAAAGTCTACAATTGTAGACAGTAACTGTTCATTATACTCAGATGTAATCGCCCTTATTCCTTACTTTCTTTTACCTCAGAAATGTTCCTAACTCTTCATTTATTTACAGGAAAGTATTCACTCTTGTATTGGGCCTTTTCATTTTTATGCTACAAGCAACTCTAACTCATGAGGGTGGAATTTTCACTTTATTTCTTTCACTAGTATTTTGGGGTTTGGATGCCTTCTGGTTTCTTCATACCGTCTTTTAATTTGGGAGGTTTAAAACTGGACATAAAATTCTAACAAAGGCTCTTCAGATTTCATCTTTGGCCAAATCGTTAGGCATGTAGGGAGGTTGAAACTTAGGCTATATGATTTTTCTAGTGGAACCAGAATTTGTGTTTCTAGGGTCCATAGACTTTGTTGCTGTCATGTTGATGCACTAGGAATTACGTTGGTGTGCTTTGGGGTAGGAAGGGTTCTTCACCAGCGTGTCTGCTTTTCCTTTATCAAGCAGTTCACAACAGCAGTCGGGAGGATTCTGAGGCAGTCTACAGACACCAGAATATGGTGGGTTTCTCAAATCTTTGTAATTTTTAAAGGTGTGAAATATTCCTCCATCATGCGTCATTTTAACCTGTGTACATTTCTGGAGGGCCTCCTGTGTGTCAGATACAGCCTTCAGCGCAGCCTCTGTGCTGCGTGGGCCGGTGGATCGTAGGAGGTGATTGTCTGCGACTTCTAAACACTATGTAGGATTTCCAAATCACTCACAAACCAGAGGGATATGCCTTGTGTTCCCTTGCCAGGCCTCAAGAAGCGAGGCATCAAGCAGAGATAAAGGACTTTTTTGGCCTTCCTTTCTCATCTTAGAAGTCCCACTCCCCTTTCGGGTGTAAGCTTAGTATATTTTCCAGTCACTGACTGGTTCAGTATTAGAAAGCTGAACAACAATTGAAAATTCATCTCTTCAGTTCAGCAGTTACTGAATTCCTTGGCTGGGCCAGGCACCCTGTGGAAAGTACCGGGGATAAGAGACGAGTAGGAAGGAACTCTTTTCTTTAGAAGCTGACATTCTCAGGAGATGGTTTAAACTCACCTTAGTACAGCATAATATTAATCACGCAGGGGTACAAAGGCAATGAAAGACGGACTGGAGAGGACCAAGTAGGTGAGGGCCAGGGAGGATGGAGCATTATTCTATCTTTGTTTCCTGCCTAAAGAACATAAAATACATGGAAGGGATATCTATATTTTTGCCTCATTCGCTTTACCATAGTAACGTGTTTTGGTCATTCCTCACCTTCCCCCAAAGGAGGACTGAAGTTTCATTCTGAAGAGGAGCCGACTTCAGGTTTGAGGAGCCGCATATGTATACATGCAGCAAATCCAGTACAAGGTTTCCGTTCTTGCATTGTACAGGCATTTGGAAGCAGAGACTAATATATAGGCATTAGGATTTATTTTATTCCTTTCCCTAGTGATTATGTTGACAGTGAACTATCTTTGTCTGAGTACTCCAGTTATATAGCGGTAGGCGCCATAAAACTGCATAGATGGATGACTACCAGTTCAATTAAGAGGTCTTAACCTAGCCTCCCATATGCAAACCTTGTCTATTTTAGGTTTAAATTTCTGCTCATAAATTTTTTAAAAACCCAAACATTGCTTTTCAAGGTTAGGCTGAAGTCTAAGTTTCCTTCAATAAAAAGCAAATCCCTAGATGGGGAAAAAAAATTGATAACCCTAATGTACTTCTTCACAAGAGCATTTTCAATCCCATCTTTTACACACACTGTATGTAAGTAATATTCTCTTCATTGTAATATACAAATCTTCTCGCTTTCCACCAGTGAGCCAGAGAAACTCACTGGTATGGGAGACTCAGATACAAGAAGAACATCCAGTTCTGTGCAGTTGGATTTGTTTTCTGGGGCTCCTCATTATTTCAGGTGGTAGAAATCAATCAACCATGTGATATTTGTCCAGAAGGGTAAGATACAAAGTTACCTTGGCTTCTGACAGGTGTCTATGGAGCATATGAAGGAGAAAAGTAAATTAATTGTTAACCTTCTCGATAGTGTTTTAATGCAAATGTTTGAGGAAGAGATCTTTCATTTGTATTAATTATGTATGGTAGGAATTAATTTGTAATTCTGGTCATCTGGTTGGCTCCACACTTAACAGCATCAGTGACCTTTTGCAATACCAGAAAGAGCGTCCATGCATCCTGAGCAGAGAATAGCACTAGGACTGGGTAGTTTTGCTCCTTCTTGGCTGAAAAAGAAAATGATGTTGAACGGCCCAGGGTAGAAAATAATGACTGAAGTTTTGAGATCATTTACATTTTCATGTAGGTCTTTGGCTTTGCCTGCCCCTTAGCAGGATGGTGCATTTTAGTATGCAGTCCTCAGATGGATAGCAGTGTCTCCAGCTTTTGAATAAAACTAGAAAAATTAAATTCCGTTTTCAGTTTGGCTAGATGCCTTCTCCAGTGTTTGTATCTGAGCTTTCATGAGAACGCCGAGGCCCCTTGCAGACCAACTCTGAGCATTTTCTTAACACTCACTCCTTTGCTGTTGGTTTGCTTATTTTTCTGTGGCTTGGAATTTTAAACTTTCTTTGAATATACCTGCTATTCATCTTTTATTGCTGTGCATGTTTTCTATTATTATGCTATAGTTCTGTAAAGGTAGGGTGGCAAACCAAACATAAATGAAAAGTGAAAAGAAGAAAGACATCCATTTTCAGATTATATAAAAAAAAATTTAGGGTTTTCCCTTATCCCTTTTGGCCTTAATATCAACGTAATTAGCTATTGTATATCTAAATTATTAGAGATAAAACTATTTTCTGTTTATTCATAGAGAAGTGACTAATTATAAAGATATTACACGTAGAAGTAATACATGGATAGAAATGTATGTTTGCTAGTATTTTTCCAAAGAAAATATTATGTTTGGCAAAATGTTATATATGTTTTGAGACATAATCAAGAATTCTAATTTTCTCTAAAACAAAATTAGATATTTTGCTTTCATTTTAATTATAAAAATTAATGGTTTAAGATTTTCCAGAACAAACATAATAGAGGTATGTCTTTCTCCTAAAACATATTGAATTACTATTTAAAATATTTAATGTGTAATTTCTGATGGCAAAATTATAGGTTCTTTCCCTAGAAGAAAAAGAAGGTAGTCATGCTGTATTTTTAAATTGTTATAAATGTAATATTAATTTATATAGTTAAAATTTTAAATATGGGTCAATATAAAGTTGTTTGCATTTCTAATTTTTAGTGCAGGTTTTGTATTTTTGTAGCTTATTCTGAAGGATTTCTCTAAAGGTTTTTGACATATAATAATATATTTTGTTTATGTCTTCTCTGTGGCAATTGTTACAGAATGATAAAAGCTATCACTTTGCCAGACTCAAATAAAAATTCTCTTTTTAGCATCTTTTGTTATTTAAACCTTTGAATCAACAGAGAATTTTTGTTATAGTCACCAGGTTAAGATAATTTGAAATTTTTAAAATAGATACTTTCACTGTAGCACTTTCTTATAATTAAAATCTTCATTTGCTTAAAAGCAGGGAGTCTTTTAAAGTAATAAATTAGCATTTCTAGACCTAAGGTCACTAGTAGTGCTACTTCTTTCTACAGTGTTTCCAAGAAAGAGAAGGGTGATGCTATAACTCAGTTGCTATGGAAGTAATATTTTCAATTTAATCACAGTTAAGTGTCGTGACCTTTTGACCTTACATTAAACTTGCAGAAATGTGGTCAAATTTCGAACAGCTAATTCTAAACCTGTGAAGTCAAGGTGAAGTTAGGATTCAAGTTTTCCACAGATTACAGAGGTTTTTTTTAAAAAAAAAAAAAAATTTTTTTGTTTGCTTTTAAAGAATGTTGTAAATTACTTCAAGTCTCAGAAAACATTTATTTTTATATCAGAATTTTCCCCCTTGAAACATTTTGCCTGTTTTTTTCTCTCCTCTCCCCAGAAAAGTACCATAAATATGCTTGTTTCTCATTTTGTGAAATTCTTTTGAACTAAATTAATTTTATCTAATATAAAAATTAAGTTACTTTAATTTTTAATTATTTCATTTAGAAATGAAGTTAATTGAATTCTTTTTTTTAGTTTGAAAATATGATGATGTTTTCTAAATTAAAAGAAGTTTAATTCTATAAAGGTGTACAAAAATCTGTTTTTGCAAACAAGCCCTTTTAGGATCTCCCAAATACATCAGTACAAGAGAAAAATAATTCTTACAAAGCAGGGGAAACTCGTACTTCAGCAAGACTTCTTTGAGTTATGCAGTTATTTCGAGAAAATGTGCTGGAATATTAGGACTCTAGTATTTAATGGTGTTAGTCTGCCTAGTCTGTTGCTGGAATGCAGAGCTAAATATCAACAGAACTTGTTACTGTTGTTTGGGTTGCTTTTATATACCAGCTTCAAAATATGTTTTGACACTTTATTATGTTCTGAATCAAGCTTCAGATGTGTGTAATGAAGGATGAAGTCTTTATCCGACTCAAGTGTATAAATAGTGGAGAAGAGCAGTTTGGAAATGGTCTCTCTAAGAGAATGGTTGCTGAAGAGCTTCAAGTTGTGATCTGGCAAAAGCCAACGCCACTATAGGTGTTGGCAAACCGGAGCCCTCTCTAAAGGCACAGGCTGCTGCTGCATTTTCCTCTTTCTTCTCTTTTTTCATGTTTTCTTTTCTTCATGTCTCATGTCATTTTTGTAACATTCCTATTCCTAGTTTATAGGTTGAACCTTTTGAGAAAGTCTGGCACCTCTGATCCACTTTCCCTTGCAGACCCTGTAATTTTTGGCTGTATTTTTATGTTTTTCAGATTCAAGTCAATCTGAAAGTCCCAGCCAGCCAAGTGACGCTGACATTAAGGACCAGCCAGAAAATGGTAAGTTTAGCTTGAGACTCTAGCTGCTGCATTCAGAGTCCACAGCAGCCAGCAAGCTCACTTAAGGGCAAGGATTTGGGGGCCTACCCTACAAGTGGCCCACAGTAGTAACAATTGCAAGGACGCGGAAAAACTCAAGTAGATTACTTTTAACAGGGCAACTTCCTGTTCTCTGGATCACCCCAGCAGCCTCGGATCCCCTGGCCCCAAACACTATTAGGGTGCCCATGAGAACCTTAATTCCCAAGGAAGTTGATTACCCATTTAAACTATGAGAAGTGGAGTTCATTTACCAAATCAGATTTTTTTTATAGCATTAAGTTGAGAAATCATGGCTTTTTCAGTTCATTTTAGTTCTTTAATGTGACAAATGCCCCATGATCGTCTTCACTAGTGATTTAAGATCATTCATTCACAAGCTAGGCCTTTTGGGAGCTCAACCCTTTGCCAATTGCTTTAAGAAAAAAAAAATTCTATGCCTTCGAAGGATTTTTCTGCTTTAAATTGTCTAAAATAAAATAGTGAGGATACAGGACAGCATTAAATTCCACAGTTACATAAATATCTATATTAAAATAGAACACACACATTATATCATAGTATCTGGTAAAATGCTGTATTTGTGGCACTACAAGTATGCAAAAGATTGTCATGGGTTAGAATTTTAGATTGAATAAAGCTATAGGTTTTAATAAAAACAGAGACATGAACTAGCAGTAACTATCATATACATAGATAATTTCACAGATATCATCTCATAAAATTCCAAAATGTTCTTTGCTGATAGCACTGAGGACTCAGGTGGAACACTGTGGGGAGCCACTGTGTGGCTGTGGGGAGAATATGCCATTGTGATTTAAAAAAATTCCGGCTGTGGGCTGGGCCCACACCTGTGGGTGGCTCACACCTGTAATCCCAGCACTTTGGGAGGCTGAGGCGGGTGGATCACGAGGTCAGGAGTTCGAGACCATCCTGGCCAACATGGTGAAACCCTATCTCTACTCAAAATACAAAAATTAGCCAGGTGTGGTGGCGTGCGCCTGTAGTCACAGCTACTCAGGAGGCTGAGGCAGGAGAATTGCTTGGACCCCAGAGGCAGAGGAGGCAGTGAGCCGAGATTGCGTCATCGCACCAACTCTGGGCAACAGAGCAAGACTCTGTCTTTGGGGGAGAGGGGGCAGGAAGCTACGATGTCAGACCTCCATTCAAATTCTGCCTCTACTATTTCTTACCTGTGTAATACTGAATAGGTTATTTAACCCTCTCAGAGTATTGATTTATTCCTCAAAAACAGGGTAATAATATTACCTGCCTGTTGAAGAATTAAATAAGATAATATGTGTAATGTACTTATCATTCTGTCTTTCATAGAGTTTATGCTTTAAAAATGTCAGCTGTGCTTCATTATGACTCATTATTTTTCTCATCAATATAATACTACCATATTTATTTTTCACCCACTTTGAATGACCCCATTGCTTGAATCTCTTCCTTTTGTTGTCATGCACATTGTTCCAAGTTGATCTCCATCCGATCTTTTGAAAAGATAGGCAAATGGAATTATGTTGGTATTGTGAGATGAAGGATCAAGTTTACTGCATTAGATATCCTATCACTAATTTTTCAGAATATATTTTATTTCCTACCCCTGAGAAATGTTGATTACATTGCTGACTTCTAGCATTAAATACAGACTGCCTGGCTATTCCTCTCCTCATCCTGGTATTTTGGTGATATTTTCTTTATCAAAGTTGTCTTTTTAAAGCAGGCAGTAAAAAAAAAAGAGAGAGAGACAACTCTAGAGGTTTGTTTTTAGTGTCATATACAGCTATATCTTATTTTTTGTTGACATTTTAAAGAGTGGTATTTATAGACTAGTTTCATTCTTTATTTTCCACTTGACATGTAGGTGATGCCTTCAAAGTTTCACTTCTTTCTATATATTGTATTTGTGCATAATCTCCCTAAAGATGTCTCCAGAGGTATCATTTTATTTTCATTTTCAAAAATGTGTGGACTCTAGGGGTGTGTAGTTCGCGTATTTAGGTCTGGCCGCCCCTCTAGCAGGCCTGCGATTCATCTGTCTTCATAAAATGGCCAACAAGCTGTTCACATGCAAATATAAATTGAGAGCATGAGAGGCCTGGCATGCCTTTCTGGAGCCGCCTGCAATCCCAATATTGTGTGTTTCCCATTCCAGAAAGCAACCAGGATTGAGCCTGGATTTTTCGGCCAAAGGCGGAGAGATACTAGCCAAGTTCACTTTTAACCTCAGATCACTTGATGCTACCTCAAGGATTTACACTATCATTTCAGGGAACTCATGTGAGTGCAAAGAAAGAAAGTATTAATATATAGGAGATAAAGTAATAAATTCCTTTCCGTTTTCAATTTGTTTCAAAGAAAAAGTAGTAGAAGCTGCTTTATCTTAGCCCCAGTGAAGAATTATCAGCCTACTCAGTTTTCTGCCTCTTGTCAATCTCAGATGAAGTTAGTGGAAGAAAAATGATTTTTATCTCTTCCTTAAAGACATATAATCCCAAAAGAAATACGTGAAGATTCAGGTCTTGGTATTTACACGCATTAGATAAGGTTCTACTCTCTGGTGTTACATTGATCAAGAGAATGTTCCATCTTTTTCATTACCTCAGGATATGAGGATGAATTCCTGAGAGGTTTTTGTGTGTTTTGTTTTTGTTTTGAAAGAGGGAACTCTCATAGGTGTATCAACAAAGTTCTAAGAAATTTTGGAATCTTGCTGATTGAAGAAGTAACAGACTTGATTCTTCAAGAAAGACGGGAACTCATTACTTCACATATATGTATGTGTGTGTAAATATATATATATATGTATATGTATATATGTATGTATGTATGCAAAGGAAAATAATATTCTTTTTATCCTAGCTCTTGAGAAAGGTAATGGGAAACGAATGGTATTTCCCTAGTAAACCATGGAGAATGAATAGACAAATGGTAACATGCTGTTTCATCCAAAATCGTAAACTGGGCCATGTAACTTTACCTAAAGTGGATGCAGCTGTTTCTTCCCCGTCCAACGAGTCTGTTTTTTTCTGTGGAATTTTTGCTTTCTTTTCTTGTATTCCCTTAAGACTCAACTTGTAAAAGAAAACAAATCTTTGTCCAATTAGAGCATTAGATGGGAATTTTGACGGAATTATCTGAAGCCTGGAGATAAAACATCAGAATCTTTGAAACTCAAAATTGCTATAATATAATGGGTAATAACTGCCTCTGAAGTCAAACAGACCTGAGTTCAAATTAAGTAATAGCTGAGTGACTGTATAAGGTATGCCCCAATCTCAGCTTTCTTACCAGTAAAACAGAAATACTAGGAGGAGGTCAGGCGCAGTGGCTCACGCCTGTAATCCCAGCACTTTGGGAGGCCGAAGTGGGTGGATCACTTGAGGTCAGGAGTTCAAAACCAGCCTGGCCAACATGGTGCCCATCTCCACTAAAAATACAAAAATTAGGCATAGTGGCATATGCCTGTAATCCCACTACTTGGGAGGCTGAGGCAGGAGAATATTTTGAACCCAGGTGGCAGAGGTTTCAGTCAGCCAAGATGGCACCACTACACTCCAGCCTGGGTGACAGAGAAAGACTCCATCTGAAAAGAAAAGAAAAGAAAACCTAAAAGGATCTATCTCTTGAGTGTTAAACTGAGACTATGCATACAAAATAGCATTCTTGGTTCACAGTGAGGACTCAAAAAGATTACCGGTCGGGTACGGTGGCTCACGCCTGTAATCCCAGCACTTTGGGAGGCCGAGGTGGGCAGATCACGAGGTCAAGAGATGGAGACCATCCTGGCCAACATGGTGAAACTCCGTCTCTACTAAAAATACAAAAATTAGCTGGGCGTGGTGGCGCATGCCTATAGTCCCAGCTACTCGGGAGGCTGAGGCAGAAGAATCACTTGAACCCGGGAGGTGGAGGTTGCAGGGAGCCGAGATCATGCCACTGCACTCCAGCCTGGCGACAGAGCGAGACTCTGTCTAAAAAAAAAAAAAAGATTACCATTACTACTTTCCAGTTAAAGCTTGTCATATTTACAATGAGTATGTGTATTCAAGAGGTCCAAAGCTGGGAGCCTTGGAGTGGAAGGAGATGGGGTCAGAAATATACCAAGACTTTTAGAGATATCTTTTGTGGGTACTTACCCTGC